>JAJHUR010103263.1:0-49213 GCA_027495735.1 Lutjanus campechanus
GCTTTTTCGCTACCAAAGAAAATAATTTGTTCAAAAGATAAATCATCAAAAATATTAAATCAGATGCTTCTCTGTCTGTCCTCTCTTTCAAACACACGTGCTGCAGCTGTGCCCATAGCATCACATCCAGTTCACTCTGTCCGCTCAGCTGATCAGTGCTGAGCGCACAGCAGAGCAGGTTAAGTCATGAAGTCTGCTTTGTTTTTTGTTTTTCTACACAGTGCAGCCAAACACCAGACTACAAAATACACTGTAGACCTACAGATGTAGACTAGTGTCATTGTAATTCACTGTTACGATTTAAACTGTTTTGCCGCGCTCCCAACAACGATCGGCCCAGCGGACTGAACGAACTGGATGTGGTGCCGTGCACACATCTTCTGCAGCATGTGTGCGTTTGAGAGAGTGGGAGACAGATATTAAAGGATAACGCTTTGAAATGCTGTGCCAGAGCTCAACGTGTGTGTGTGTGTGTGTGTTTGATGGTTGCATATGTCTGTTTGTATTGCTATAACTTGTAACAATGTTTTATGCCGCCCTCTTGGCCAGGTCATTCCTGAGATTTTTAATATCTCTGAGGCTTTTACCTGGTTAAAGTAAGTACATAGACATAACCGGTCAGTTGCTGGTTAATGGGTGTCGGCTCACTAATTGGGACACCTGTCATCAGTCTGTCTTAAAGGGCCGGGGCGATGCGTATATGCAGAGAGGCTAGCTTGTAGCAGAGAAAAGGAACAGGAGATAGCGTGCTGCAGCAACTGTTGTAATCCAGGCTCCCTCGTTCATCTTTACCAAGTGCAGCAGGGACTGCCCCTTCCGCATCAGACTATACAGCCACAGCAGCAGATGCTAAGACCCTTAAACAACCCCCCAGAGGTGCAACAAGCATGGTCTCCTGAGAGTGAGCTACCAAGGATGATGATGGAACAGAGTCTGGTGGCTTTGACAAGAGTGTTTCTGGTTAAACAAAATGTATCTTACTCTTTAACAAAAAAATCTATCTGATTTCCATAATGTTGTCAGACTTAGAGTAACAAACAAGCACTTTTAGTGGATATACATTGACATAATTGCCCAGAAGGATTACACTGCAGCCACATTTCACTGCTGTCAGCTGCAGCAGTCTCTCTCAATACTGGACCAATTTCAGAAATTCTTGTCCTTATTAGTCACACAATAACATGGGTTGAAAAACCCTTAAGCTTCACTTTAACTTGGGGACAATTCTAACAGACCGTTATTGTATAATTTTAAAATTACATGTCTTAGCCTTCCTTACTGTATACTTTGGCAACAGAAAACAGAAAACCATAAGCTACTGATCTGTGCTGCTTCTGCAGTTTTAGTCTTTGTCATGCCAAACCCAATTTCATTCCTTCCTTGGCAATAAGAATGTGTTCTGAGTGGAACAAAGCCAGTCATTGACGGCAGGTTCTTTTTATTTCCGTATCAGCCTACCCGAAAGCCTAAATAATTCATTTGAAGGTAGAGGTGAATGAGTCACTGGTCTGTTTTTGTTTATTCAGCAGCAATATTTTACTATATCAACATACATCTGAAGGCATTTTTTCTCCATCAGCATTAAAATAATGGCATATCTTAACATCTCATAAAGATTTAAACATTAATTATAGTCAGCCTGTTGGTACTGAGCACCATATGATAACATTTTATTATTTTTTACAGTGCCAATATGATTAATCCTTCCAGCCTCATGTCCCTGTGTGTCCTATATGTCTAAATTTGTAGGGGACATAGCAGGTGTCCTATAGCTAGAAGGACACGGGTTTAAACCTCAGTTACTTGTGTGTGTGCCTTTGGGAAGTGTCCTGCAGTGAGTCACTCACTCAGCACCTGCTCCAAGGGCACAGCTCCACAGTTAACATGCGCCCACACTGCTAGAAAGATTTTACTCTCCCTTAAAGATCATTGCAGCAATATGTTATCTTGCATTTGTGTTTGTTTAGTGCGGAGTACCCTGACCTGCGCAAACACAACAACTGCATGGCAAGCAACCTGACACCTGCCATCTATGCCAAGCTGTGTGATAAGGCCACTCCCAACGGTTACACACTGGACGAGGCCATCCAGACGGGCGTGGACAACCCTGGCCACCCCTTCATCAAGACTGTCGGCATGGTGGCAGGAGACGAGGAGTCTTACGAGGTTAGACATCATCGTACCTTCTCAAACATGCACATGCAAGCTCCTCACTGATGAGTGAAAAGAAGAGGCTGGCACATCTCCACGTGTGATTCATGGCTAACCAAGCCTTCGCCAGAGCCTTTTTTTTTCCCTCCCAGTGTGGCGTAGTTATGACCCATTCTACTTGCCTCTGAGTGGCTTACCCTGACATTCTTACCTGAATCCTAATCCTAATCCTAACCAACCCAAATGACCCAAATCTACAAAGATAATGAGTACTAACCAATCAGAGTCAGAGAATGGCGGTTTGTGACTTCGCCATCCTAGGGGGAAAAAAACAAAACTGGCTTCCCCAGGTCACCAGTTTGAGTTTGCAGTGACACTGGCAAAGTCCACAATGACAAAGTAAATAAAACTACTCCAAGGTGGAAATTGATATTGACATTAAAAAAAAAAGAAATCAGTTGCATTCCAGTCCCAACCCAACTTCCTCTCACTGTCAAGACAATTTCAACATATATAAAAACCCTTTAATCATCAGAAATGATTTCAGCTTAAAAAAAATGCAGACTCCTAAGCCTCCCATCCTGTTCTAGAGGAAAGACTATTACAACACAGGAGAGCAAGAGTTTTAGGCTAGGACACCTCTTTTGGGATGTCTCAGTGTCTTTCTCTAATGAGGGTGTAACTATATTTTCATTTTAATCATGCACTTCCTTTAGAGACCACAAAAATATCTAGGACTTCTTACAGTTGTAAGTATACATATATATTGTAATGCTATTGCCATTGTCAGACATTAACAGGCAATTAACATTACAAAAAACAGGTAGAACACATACATATCTACGTATATTCATACCTACAAAAATGATGCATCAAAAGTAAAATGAAGTACAAGATGCCAAACTAAGGTAGTCAATAACCTGGTTAGTATACTTTTTAATCTTATATTAACTACGGCTTGTGAGAACCAGTGGGAGAGTGGGAGAGTTCAGGCTGCAGAGCCAAGTCAAAGGGAAAGATGTGTCATGTTCAAAGACTTCAGGTTGCATCAGTCCTGGGATACACTGCAACTGTTTGACTGGTTGCTAGTTAGGTCTGTGCTTAACAATATTTACGAGACATTTTTAATTGATTTAAAACTTTGTGTTCATGTTTTGAGAATTCTTTATTTTCCTTTTCTTGTGGGATTTGGCTGATATAGAATTATAGCTACACTAGAGTGTTGCTAAAAAGTTGTGCATTATATGATTCATCATTACTCTCTTATTTGTACATGTGTGGGTGGTTCTGTTGAATGTAGTCACATGGGTGTGGTATTACTACCGCAGGGAAGTAGACAGGAGTGCAAAGATTGATGGAATACAGTGTGTAGAAAGAGTTGTGATAATGCAGCTAGGAAACATGCAAATTTATAGACTGGACTATATAGTAACAGGTCTCAAACAGCCTCCAGACCAGCCTGAAGTATATTATGCTTTTGATTGTACTTTGGACATAAAAAGTAAATTTTTATGGGTTATTATTATTCTTTACTTTCTTGCTGCTTTTTGCAGCTTTGTTTCACATGTCATTGTCACCAACAGCCATTAAGGCCATGTTAATTTGAGGGGAGATTATGATACACATATGCATACAGATTTCCATACTATTCCATTTCATTATATTGTAATAGGGCATAAGTGTTGTCTTTTTCTGGCAGCATTAAAGTAAAGTGTACAGAAATATTCTGAACTTATCAGACTGTTCCAGCTGTTGTATTGTTTGCCTTTACCCACTTAGTCATTATATCCATATTACTGGTGATTATTTATCAAAAGCATCCTTGTGTTCATATTTTGTTGAAGCAACAATAGTCACACCTACAATATTATCACATTATCAAGGCATTTGGTCAAAAATATTGTGATATTTGATTTTGTTAATATCAATTCTATACAAATATCCTGCTGAAATGTTCTTGGGGAAAACAATGAACCAAGTAAAAAGAGAATGCCTCTGTCAGATCAATAGCATTTCACAAATCCCCCCAAAAACTGTCCCCTCTGTAAAGCATCTTTTTTTAACTGAGATAGAAGTCACTGTTGTCTGCAGTTTCACAGTAGTTTTGATTTGGTTACAGTCTTGTGGTCCAGAAACACCTTTGACTACTGTAGATGTGGATAATGTCAGATGTTGCACATTTAGTCCAGATTGCAGCACAAAAATGAAACGTTTTTGTAGTCTTAAATTCTGGGTCCTTTTCAGGTATTTGCAGACCTGTTGGACCCTGTCATCAGAGAGAGGCACAACGGCTATGATCCCAGAAACATGAAGCACCCTACCGACCTGGATGCCAGCAAGGTAACACTCGCCGAGCTTCTTACTGGAGAAATTGTTTCAGTCTGCAGGCTGGTGACTTGCTGCAGTTATTTAAGAACTATTATGCAATATTTATTGTGTTTTATACTATATTCGTCACTTTCAAGAAAGGATTAAATCGAAGGCAACTGTACTTGTTTATGTCATTGAAGATGTTTCGCCTGTCATCCAAGAAGCTTCATCAGTTCATGACTAGTCTGAGCTAGTCTATTGTGTCAGACAGACTAGCTAGACTGCACGTAATGACATGCACTGATGCAACATAGAGATAACACAACATCACAGTTCAGATATCCAATACTCAAAGAGTGTAGAGCCCGCAGGCAAGTTACAGCAGCTAACAACAGCTAATCTAGGAAACAAATAAACAAATAAAGAGTTCCTGGCCTAACAAAACCTCATTCCTCTTCTCCTATATCTTTTTCACTAAGCTTTATTTCAGTGTTTCTTATTATATATTTAATTGTTATATTTAACTCAACCGGTTTCTGTATTGAATATAGAAATGCCTGCCTGTCTTTGTTTCAGCTCCAGTCGGGCCACTTTGATGAGCGTTACGTGCTGTCGTCCAGGGTGAGAACGGGCCGCAGTATCCGGGGGCTGAGCCTGCCCCCAGCCTGCACCCGGGCAGAACGAAGGGAGGTGGAGAGGGTGGTGGTGGATGCCCTCTCTGGCCTGAAGGACGACCTGATCGGGAGGTACTACAGTCTCACCCAGATGACAGACAAGGAGCAGCAACAGCTCATCGATGTGAGTAACGCTGAGATGCTGATGTATGCGGATGAAGATATCGTTCATTGTTGAGGTACCACTTTTGACTTGCTATGCTAATGTAACATTTTTGCTTCTTTTCATAAGAGGAAAGGTTTTGGTGAAAAGGGAAGGGCTGGCAGTGTTTTAGTAAACAGTAATTTGACAGTTCCATTTTTTTAAACTAATTTCCTGCAGTTTTAATTAATGAAAGACAGAGGGACTTAGACATTTTATCCACTGTTTATAGGCTAATGCATCGTATTTGTAATGGCTATACTGGGTAATGATCCAAACATGGGTATTTTACCCTGGATGACCAAGAGCTTTTCTTTGTTCTTGTAGAAACAGAACCTCTTTACAGAGGCTAGTTACCTTAAAGTACAAATTACTCCAGTTCACACCAAAATAGTTATAGGGATAGTTCAGATTATTTAATGTGGGATTGTATGAGGTACTTATTAGTAGTAAGTGTATTACCTACAGTAGAGGCTGGTCGGCACGCCCCAAGTTTGGAGAAGTGAAAAGGCTGTCTGGCGCCAAAGTAAACTGGTGAAAATATTATTTTTCTAAATATAGCATGCACTTAAAATGATATTGATTTTTTTAGGGGGCTAAATTATGTTTTGTCGCTGACCCTGTCCACAGCAGTACATTCTGTAGCTTCCCTGCTGTTGTTCTTTAGCCTTACAATCTTCTTTAGCCTTACAATCTTCTGAGCTATCCCTGTAACTGTTTCATGTAACTAAAGTCTGACACATAACAATCATCGAGGTTGCACATGTCCATCTTAAAATCAGTGGGGGTTCCCTTGTTCAAATTGAGTGTCAGAGGGTGTTGCAGGCTGTAAAGATTGGAAAGCCCCTTTAGTAACATTTGGGAATTGTGATATAGGTCTTTAAATTAAATTGACTGTAAAATTGATTTTACTTGACTAACAGAGGGGAAAGAAGGATCAGAAAATTTCATCACATGTAATCAGAAATGTGTATGGGCCGTGCCTGCCAAGGCATTTTTCTCCCGCCCACATCGTGAGAGATTGACCAGATTATTGAATTCTCAAGTCTCACGCCCTCGTTTCTGTCTCCCCTTGACAATACTGTCCGATCTAAGTTTTCACTGCTTCAGTCATCGCCATTGTTGGCACTTTGAGTACAAAACTTCTGTTCTCTGTATTTACAATAGGACCATTTCCTGTTTGACAAACCTGTGTCACCCCTGCTGACGTGCGCAGGCATGGCTCGTGATTGGCCGGACGCCCGTGGTATCTGGTAAGTGGGGGAAAATAAAGACGATACAAATTTCTGGCTGAGAAAACTTGTTTATTCAAAGCAAGACAAGCCAGTGTAAGATTATTTCATACATTAGTGCATGTAAAACACTAAATCATGTCTATAGAAAAAAATCATAAATAATCATATGTACAGAGCCTCTACATTGTTTGTATTGATAACTCAGCATGAAAATCCAAGAGCATGTGTCCTCTCTGTGATGTTGTTTGTGATGTGTGACTTCTGTAACTTTGGAAATGGACTGAATCTTGAAATACTGGAATTAAAATATGATAAGCAGTGTCAAAGGCAGCTGTGAAATATAATCGGAATTATTTTTGAATCAGTGTCGTTCTTGAGGTCAGGTGGCATAGTTAACAGAAAATTGATATATGTCTCCCATTTTAATCTGTTTTTGGGGGGCGGGGGATGACATTTGTTTTCATTTTGTGTATAATTTTAGCATTTTGACAAACTAACATTCAGGTAAATCTTTAGGATTTGCATAAACCCTTCCCTTGAATGCTGGAGACTGACAGAAGGTCATAGAAGAAATTACGTAACTTTAATCTTCCGTTTGTCCCAAATGAGGCCAATCTTTCAGTGCCTAGTTTTCATATTTAGCATATTTAGTTTTGTGAATAAAATATGAAAAAAAAAGTCATAATCTTTCATTTCAAAGCCATTTTACCGTTACTTTCTACCCTGGCATGGTTCACTAGTAATGTCATTTCCCCATTGCTGGGCTGTGGTGGAGGTGTATTAGCAATGCGGACAATGCTCCCTCAGCTCTGAGTTTCAGTGTGTACCCAGGAATAGCCCAATGCAACGCATCAGCCAGCCAAAATCAATCACCAGCCTCCCTCCTCCCTCCCTCTGCCAACCGTATCAGCCTCTCCTCTCCTTAATAATTCACCTTCACTTTTATCCCTCCATCATCTCTTCTTTCAGGCTTACAGGCAGCCTTCTCTTCTCCCCCTCTGGCTCATTCTCTCCAACCTTTCTCTCTCTTTTTTTAAAGCCCATACGTTCTGCTCTATTTTCTCTCATTTTTGCTTCCCACTGATACTCATTTTTTGATTCACTCCTCCCTCTCGGTCGTTGGAAGTATTCCTCCTTCTTTATCACCTCCCTCTCTCTCTCTGTTCCTCTCCCCAACCTGCTGTCTCTATAACCTATCCATTACCTTATTAAATCTCTAACAATATTAAGGAGGTCAGCATGGACAAAAAGCCTTTGTAGAGGCTCACAGTGGGTATGCAAAATATCAGGTGTAAAAAGTTGACAGTTTGCCCTGAGACTGGTTCTTGTAGGGGTTATTGGCTCTTTAAAACCCAATGTATGCTTCCTCTGTGGAGCATGAATGTGTTCAGCAAATGTCACTGTACTTTGCTTTCAGACTTTTGATTATGTTACTTACAAGTGGAAATTCTAGTCCTACTGTAGCACTTGAGGGAGTGACAGTTAACGATTCATGTACGTGCATGCCATGGATATTTACAGCAAGATTCATGGGAAGTAATTTCTCTTTGCACGAACTTGCCTCAGGACTTGTATGCACTCAGGTCTCTCTTGTAAATGAGATCTTGATCTCAATGGGATTTACCTGATTAAATAAAGGACCAATTGACAGATGGTTATCAGATAGATGTCACCACCACACCCCATCCATTGAGCCCCATTGCTAGCGAGTCTAAAGATAGGAATATCAATACAACTTGAGATGGGAACTTCAAGCAAAAATACTGTTCAGTATTCACTAGGAACTATCCAACCATTCTTCGAAGATGACACCCCCCACCTGCTTGCACACCTACCCACCCATACACAAAGAGTGACAGAGACAGTGAGAGTGCTTTGTTCTAAAATGACCATGCATAGTTGTTGTAGACTTGTGATATAGTAGTTTTACCTGTGACCAATTTAATTTTGTAGCTGGTAGCCGTAGCCTTTATTGATCCAGACCACTCTGTTGATCAACACTCTCTAACTTTTAGGCTGTAGCCTGAGCATCTAGCCCATCTCACAGTCACACTTTGTTACAGATGCTTTACTGCCTCCATGCAGAAAAGAACCAAATTGAAAGTGCTGCACATGTTTCACCACCATCTGCTATTAGTGCCTAACAAGCTAAAACGATTGACAGTGTGGGACATCTGGCCAGGAATTACTCTTTTGGCTAATTCTGGCATATTTACAGAAATGTATTTTAATATGCACCGTCCCTGAGAAACAAATAAATCAATAATAATGCATCAAGATACGTAAAAACAATATATATATATTTTTTTTTTTTTAAATGATAGTTTCATAATCTCTTTGATTCTTTATAATTTAATGACTATTCCAAAGTTTGAAAATAATTTATAAGACAGAATAAGAAAGGGATATCAGCTCTGTGTTCAAGTTACTGGTTCCTGCTTCAGAATAGATGGCCCCCTTCTGGGTCCTGCACTGTGTCTGTCCACTGTTGCCTTGGGCAAATGCAGACAATAAACAAACCTAATCAATGGGGATAAATACTACATAACTCAATATAACTCCTCTCTGTACAGGCACAACAACGAGAAGACGTTCCTGATTTGGATCAATGAGGAGGACCACACCAGGGTCATCTCCATGGAGAAGGGAGGGAACATGAAGAGAGTCTTTGAGAGGTTCTGCAGAGGCCTCAAGGAGGTAGGACTGTGTTTGTATGTCATTTAAGGTGGTGAGATGAGAGAGAGAGACTACGGCTGGGATTGAGAAAGAGGAGACTGGCTGGGATCTTATAAAGGTCCTGTGTGTAAGATTTCGGAGTATCTATTGGCAGAATACAGCAGAAACTGAATATAATAAGTATGTTTTCGTTAGTGTATAAACACCAAAAAATAAGAATCGTTGTGTTTTCGTTACCTTAGAATGAGCCCTTTATATCTACAGAGGGAGCAGGTCCTCCTGTTTCTCCACCATGTTTCTACAGTAGCCTAGAATGATCAAGCAAACACTACACCACACATGATGCTGTGTGTTCAGCCCCATAACTTTCAGGGTGTGTTGTTTTTAAATGTTTGAAGAGGTTGCTGCTCTGTGGCACTTTCTTGTCACAAATAGGACATCTTGCTGTATTTT
This sequence comes from Lutjanus campechanus, assembly GCA_027495735.1. NCBI lineage: Eukaryota > Metazoa > Chordata > Actinopteri > Lutjaniformes > Lutjanidae > Lutjanus > Lutjanus campechanus. The sequence goes on from JAJHUR010103263.1 coordinate 9,642, forward strand.
TTATCAGTGGTTGAAAAGCTGCACCACGCCACGTTACAGCTGCCATTCTCCCACATATTTGATGTTGAAGTGTGTGACGTTTCTGCAGTCATGTGGTACAGGCTGGCTAAATAAAAATGTCAGAGCTGTTTATTGGCAGAAACATTAGATAAGTACTCAAACTGTTTTGGAAGTGATGCAGCCACCCACATTTTGTATTTTTATAATGTTACTAACAATTTTTTTTTGTAAGGAATCAATACCAAATGAGTAGCTTGTGAGAATCCTGCAGAATCGATGTGCCTATACCTGGTTTTCAGTTGGTTCTGCAATCTGCAATCTCACTGCTAGATGCCCATAAATCATACTAACTGGTTCTTCAAGATTTTTTCACTCTGCATTATATCTTTCCACTTAGGTACAGTATCTTTAAGTTAGCAGCTGAAGCAGACACACCTTATATGCCCTGCTGCCTGCTGTAAGGGCATTAATACAGTGGAAATGTATATATTGTTTGCTGGCAGAAGCAAAAAAAAAACTGCTCATACTAGTCTTTGCCCTGCCACTAAACTAAGGCCTTTAGACAGATACACAGAAACGCACTGTCCAAACATGGCTGTGCAAACATAAATTATTTATTCAAGCAGTCCAAGTTCCCCATTAGAGGACGAGCAAAGGACAAGCAGCGCAACATCTGGCACAACACTGTTACTCACTGAGGGTGCAACTCCAACACTGTGTTTGTGTCAGTCCACCAGAGTTCACTTAATAGTCTTACAAAGCAGCATCTCCATTTTCTCTGAAAAAAATAGAAATTCACAGCTACTACCACTGTGTTAACACACCCATCAAACGTACCAAAGGTCCAATATTTTTATGAATCAAACACACACTCACTGTGTTGTGACTGATTCTCTCTCTTCTCTAAGGTGGAGCGTCTGATCCAGGAGAAAGGCTGGGAGTTCATGTGGAACGAGAGGCTCGGTTACATCCTCACCTGCCCATCCAACCTGGGCACAGGGCTCAGGGCTGGTGTCCACGTCAAACTTCCCCTGCTGAGCAAGGTAACACAATATTTGTAATAGAGAGAAATAACTTGATACTCACACTTCAGTAGATACCAGGGCATCTTTTGTGTTACTGTTCTATTTGTGTCACGTAGTGAACGAGCAAAAACACAACTTCTCCCTGGCTGTAAAAACTCCAAGTATTGGAAGCATAAAATTATCTTTTCATCTCAATCTGTGCTACTTAGAAAAGCTGAGAAGGGTATAAGCAGAATTAGTTCTGTTTTGTCGTATGTTACTAAATTATTTGAATATTGTGGACCCACATGCATATTGCAACTGTTGTATAGTGTATGGCTGTTACAGAATGGCAAATAGGTTTCTTATTGCATCAAATTAAGTTTGAAATGATATTTTGCAACTGTTTATATCGCCAAATAACATTTTTAGAGTAGTTATTGGTCATATTGGTCTTATAAGATTCTAATTAAAGTGCTTTGATACTGCATAACTGTATAGAATAACTTCTCTCTCCCAGGATGCCCGCTTCAGTAAGATCCTGGCCAACCTGCGTCTGCAGAAGCGAGGGACAGGTGGTGTGGACACCGCTGCTGTGGGTGGTGTGTTTGACATCTCCAACCTGGACCGCCTGGGACAGTCTGAGGTATGGAAACCTATGTATTGTGCAAAGGTGGGGGTTAAGCAATGACAGGATTTGAGTCATTATAAATCTTTACAAATCACCTGCCAAGCTGCTCCACTTATTAGCCACACCTGTTGTTTTCTGAGACATAATGTTGCAGAAACGTATGTTGTACAACTCCCTGAACTCTGTATATACATTTAAAATACCAGTAACTCTTAACCATGTTACCTTGAAGATATTAGTCATTTATGGCTGCAACGATTATTTTCATTATTGATTAATCCAACGATTATATTCACAATTAATAATTTAGTCTATAAAATGTTAAATAAAATGGGGAAGGGAGGGGAGGAGAGGAGAGGAGAGGAGAGGAGAGGAGAGGAGAGGAGAGGAGAGGAGAGGAGAGTCCTTGTCCAGGCTGTACGTGTAGTTTGTCTTTGTTATGTCCATGGTCATGCTGTCATGCCTCTGTGACAGAGTCATATAGTACAATGGAGCTGTTCTCTGTTGTTGTTGTTCTCTGTTGGCTGGAGTGCAATGTGCTAATTATCCCACCAATCCCACTAAATATGTTGCAGATTGAGAATCACTCATCTAATTTTCTTACTGTTATATAACTTGTAGATGTGACGTTTTGTGATTGCCAGAACACAGACTGCTCATTGCGTCTGTGCAAGAGAAATAAATCCAGGACTCTGGCATAGAGAGGTTTAAGTGTTGGAAGGTAAGTGGTGTATTGCAGCCGTCTGACTCAAACATCCACTCCTTTTCCAAGCTTTTTTTGAGAGCGTGGGCTGTTCACTGCTGTTTGGTCCTCCATCATCCAGACAGATGACCACTCAGGAGAGAAGCACTCTGAGGGTGGAGTCAACCACAACAGGCAGAGTAGGGACAGCTTCAGCAAAGAGCAGGAGGACAGTAATAAAAAGTTGCGCATCTTGTAGCCAATCAGAGCAGATGCAGAAAACAAACTCTTTCATGACGACATTTCATGATGGTTTAACTGAATGGTAGGTACATTTATTTCTAAGTCTGGATTTGAAAACTTATTTGTTAAAAACATAAGATTTTATGTTTCTTCATATGTGAGAATGTACAAAAAAATCTTGGGTCGTGCTTTCTGTGTTCAAACGGTGCAACTCTAGTTTATAAACCTCTGGGCTAAAACACCAGATGTTGTTGTTTTAAATGAGAGCTGTGTCTGTTTTGGAGGTGAGCTGTACTTTTGACTACTTTGGAGGAGGCATTCCTCGATAAGGTTATCGGCCTCTGGTTGATGCTATCTCACAGCTCAGTCAAGTGTGCACACTACTTGTGTTTATATTTGGTAGCATTAAAGGGATAGTAAGAATTTTTTTGAAGATGGTTTGTGTGAGGTGCTTATCTATTGTCAGTCTATTACCTGCAGTAGAAAGCAGTCGGCACACCCTCAGTTTGGAGAAGCAGCACAGACAGGGTCAGAAACGAAACATATTTTAGCTACCTAAAAAAAGGCCCACCTAAAAAAAATCTATATCTGTTTAAATGTGTGATATATTTAGAATAGTTTCACTGCTTTATCTTGCCATCAGACAGCATTTTCTGATGGGAAACACCACTGTAAGCCAAATATCACTCTCTACCAAAGCAGCCAGATTCGATGGGCAAAAACAGTCATTTTACCTTGCAGAACTCAGGCATTTTTGGTCTTCTGATGCTCAGTTGATCAGTTTGTTTGTGTTATTGTGTGACTTTGGTGAATCCAAATTAACCTTTTAAACCACTGAAGTCACAATAACGCGAACAAACTGATCAATCAACGCAGCAACAGACCAGCAGCTGACATGTTCTGTGAGGTAGAACCACTGTTTTTGCCGGAGGAGTGTGGTTGAGCAAGAGAGGGCAACATTTGGCTTTTAATGGCAGTGTTCCATGGGAAAAGGGCTGTCTGACGGCAGGTTGAAGCTGGGAAAATATTCTAAATATAGAGGACACTTAAACTTGATTTTTTTTAAGGTGACTCCTTTTTAGTTGGCTAAAATAGGTTTTGTTGCTGATCTTGTCAACAGCAGCACATTCCTTGGTTTCTTACACCAGTGTTCCTGCTGCTATACATTATACACAAGTATGTCATACAGCCCCACATCAAAAAATCTGAACTATCCCTTTAAGCAAAACACATTTTTGAGCAGAAGGCTGTTCTGATCATTTTTCTTATGCAAAAGCGCTCTAAAATGTGATGCATCCCTCCCTCAGGTCCAGCTGGTGCAGACAGTGGTCGATGGCGTCAACTACCTTATCGAGTGTGAGAAGAGACTGGAGAGAGGCCAGGACATCAAGGTGCCCCCACCCATCAAGGTCTTCAAGTAGACACTGATCCCTGACCTCACCCCGCAAACCTCTGGGCACACACACATGCACAAACACCCTCCTCTGTGCCCATAGATATTATAAATATCTATGTTGTTGCTTCATTTATCACTACTACTTATCTAATCACCTCTCTCTGCCCTCCCAGTATACCTCTCTATAGTATAATCTACATATATTACACGCAACTTATCTGACTAAACCAAACCAGAGTCCCAGAATACTGCATTGGGCTTACAGTAAGTGTTTTTCAGGTGTTTGAAGGATTTTTATCATTAAACTCAAATTCGAACCTGCTGTTCTGCAGCAGCAAAGATTAATGAAGGATGTACAAACTGTATGGTGTTGTAGCAGAGCAAAAATGGCCGCCAATTTGCCTGTCTCTGCATGGCCAAACAGTATCTATGGCTCTGCTTCCAAAGCACTCCTCCTCAGCCCACCAAACCTGGCTTTACCCTGCCTCTGCCCCCCTCCTGACGCATGTCCTATATTCAGCCTGTCTCTTCCCCTCATCCCTGTGTGTCGTTTGCTCATTCTTATCACCTGGTGCTTGTATAGTCCATCCATTTGTGCTATACTTTACACTGTGGATTGTGTGTACGTGGTTTCTTTTCACCGTTTTGAGTGGAATTGAATGTAGATTAACAGGGTACGAGACTTGTGTTCTCCAGAGGATTTGTATGTTTGATGACACACCGGTGTCAAAATGTAATGTTATAACACACACTGGCCAAGCTGGGATCTTGTACTGTAAGTGACTGAAGCAATATCATTCCAGCTCATCACTGAATGTCACAATGTAATGTCTTTTATTATTAAAGAAATCATCTATTTAACAGTAGCTGCTCTGTCTGTCTCTCATTTTGTTGATAGAGCTTTGCTGTTTTTTAGCTTCGACATGACCTGGACTTAATTCTTTGGTATCCAAGGAAGGAGGATTTTGCTGAACCATAAAGCCCAAGCTTTATGTAACCATGGTAACCAAGCTCGAGGAGCATGATCGCAATCAGTGTGGTTGCATAGTGTCATGTGATAGTGTTTAGTCAGAAGCATAATAAAACTGTTTTATGCTTGAAGGCCTGGCAGTCAGGGTTTCTGTTTTCACACACAGCCAAGACCTTTAAAATCTGGAAGATGATTTAAACATTTTAGGGCTCTTTCTTATACTGCAGAGGCAATCTTGTTCTGGTGATGTTCTGTATTTTACTTGGATCAACAAATCCCACAAACAAACCAAAACCAACAATAAATTGATCCTACTAACAAATATTGTCTGTGTGTAACCAAAGCCTTATGTCTTATTTCTCTGCTCCATGGAGCTCCAAAAAATATCAGCAAAAAGAACCTACACACTCAAATCTGTGCAAAAATCTTTTTAATTGGCTTCTTCGAGGCATGAACAGTTTTCAAGTGAATGCAGCGGTGCAAAATGTGACATCACTTGATTAGCCTTAATGTAGAGCACTTGTGTTAATCAGGTGAACTTGTGTGGCTAGACATCAAGGGAACTGTAGTCCTGGGTATGAAGGACTACAAGTCCTATTAAACTATTAAACCTTGAAGATGGGTTCTGTAGTTTACATATTTTGAGAAAATCCCCCAAATGCAGAGGATGTACGGTGTGAAATAGTCACGGATTTTCTGCAGCTGCAATGATTAGGTGATTCATTGATTAGTTGATCAACAGAAAATCAGTTGACAGCTATTTTGCAAACCAAACATGACAAAAATTCTCTGGTTCCAGCTTCTCAAGCTTTACTCATTTTCTTTGTCATATATGACAGTAAATAGAATATCTTAATATCTTTTGTATTTCAAGTAGAGTGTTACACAAAACAGACAAATTAAAGACTCATGCCATGAATGCCATTTTTAATTCATTAATCCTTAAAATAATCAGCAGATTAATCAGTAATATAAACAGTTGTTAGTTGCAGCCATAGTAAGTGTTTAGCCTTTCAAGAATCTACGATGACCTTGAAAAACGCACAAAAGCAATAAAGGCCGTATCGACAACCAGTGTTTGGTTTGTCCGCTCTTGGCTACCGAAGAAACATGGCGGTGTAACATGACGGCCTCCATGGAAGAAGACCACGTCCTCTATGCATACAAAGAGCTCATTCTGGGATAACAAAAACATGTTTCTTATTTTCCTTTAACAAAAATTTAAGTATATGTTTGGAAAGTATTGAGAGATTGGCTAATGCATTGTTAGTTTTGATCTTTTCATGGGATGTTTTGAGAATAACAAAAAACAAAAAAATAGAATATTGCCAGATTTATCCTTTAACCTCTGATGAATTACTGTGAACACATGTACAAACACCAGGTGCACAACCACAGCGATGAAAATGAAAATTGAATAGTGTGCTGCCTCATCTGCATTCAAAAGTGAACATGAAGCTGAATACGTGTCCATCTTTTATTTAAAAGCGAGGGCACAGATGCCAGTGTTTTCTCTGCAGTGCAGGAAGTATGTAACAAGTGCTTTGTCCCATTTTGAATAAATAGAGTTTTATTGTCTCCAGCGATGAAACAGGCAACAATTTTTCCAGTGTTGTGGTCTGGACGCTGACAGGACAACAAGGCGTTCAGTGTTCGGACGAGATGCAGCTGAGACATCAAGTGTTGGTGTTGCGAGGCATGAGGAATCTGTTCCTCTGTCCTCGAGGGTTTGGAGGAAGGTTCTGACGTCCTGAATACACACATACGTCCTCTTCTTTCCTCCCTCCTTCCCTCCTTCCTTCTCTCTTTCTCGCTGTCTCTCACAGCTCTCAGAGCATGTCACAAGCGTAATGCTGCAGACCCTTTCCTCTTCTCTCCTCCTCCTTGTTCCAGATATGGCTGAGGAGCAAGCGGGTTGCCGTGGTAACCACTTCACAGAGGCAATGGGGGCTCCGTTTGGGGAGGGAAGAGGCTTTGTGGGTAACAGAAAACAAATCTCTACAGCGCAGAGAAGTGCTGCAGAGCACACAGCCACACACACACAAGATAGGTTCCTAAAAATGGTGGTTGAATTATGACGTAACCGACCACGCTGAGTGGGATAAAATGTCGATTAAATGATGAAAAATGCATTAACCCACAGTATTTAGAGTAATGTGTATAGGTGGTACGCTGAGACGCTAGAGGCTGCCCAATCAGTGACCTTGAAACAGTACAGATGTTTTACAAAGTGCTGTGTAGTTCACCTTGATCCCAGCTCCTCTGACAGTGACAATCAGACCTCCTCTAACCTCATTTGCTCCCTAAATTATTTCCATTTAATTCCGCCGTTCCCATCTGAGCTGTAAGTTTACAGTAAACGGTGGCTGCTCTGGAAGAAAGGCAGCTCTGCTTTAAAGGATTAGCAACACAGCTGTGGATCTGCAAGTCTGAGCCACAGAAATGAGGGGACATTCTGGAGCGTTGCTAAAAGCAGCGGTGAAAGAAGTAGACAGATCATTTACTTGAGTAAAGGTGACAATAGAGTAGTGTCCATTACAAGTAAAAGTCCTGCATGAAATATCCTGCGTAAGTAAAAGTAGACAAGTATTAGCAGCCAAATTTAGTAAAACTATTAAAGTAAAAGTAGTAGTTTGATCCCTCTGACTGATATATTATTATATATGACATCATTAGATGATTGAAACCCTCTGGAGACTGTCTGTTCATCTGTTTTATTTATAGTAACACAACTTTATTTATATATAATGTAGTGACAAGCAACAGAGAAACCCTGTAAATGTGCAATTGTGGGGCTCTCACACAATGTCCCAGTTATGTCTGCAGACCAGTTTTGAAGAAATAGTTAAAAATGATTAATATTTGCAATTTACAGGCATACATTAAGTCTCAATAAAAAGGCACAAAATGAGTTGAAATCAATAATTTTACACGTAAACAGATTATATATATATATTTCTTACGTTTTTCTGCTGCATTTGTGAGTATAAATGGTGAAACATTTCTTATAACCTAGAACTGCTCTATTATTATTATTTGCAGTGATTATCACTTTTGTCCTTTTTTATCGGCGTGTGTAATTATTCATGTATCATGGATTCCTGATAACTTAATAAAGCAGTGGTTCCCAGCCTTTTTTCCGTGGAGCCCCCCCTCTGTATCTAAGGAAAGCTGAGCCTCTCTCAGCCTGGACACAGACTTTTCAACTATTGGTTAAGGAAAATGCACAAAATGTGTAAACTTTAAAGGAAGCCAAGCCCACTTACAGATCGGTGACACATTTTGAAACATGAAACTTTCTATTACAAATCATAATTTTGGTTGATAATAGTACAATAACATCTTATTTAATGTGATTAAGAGGTGAAATAATGGTTTGTATATAAATATGTCATTTACCACAGCAGTAAGGTGCTGGTAAAGCTTTGAAATGCTCAAAAAGTTCAGTAAACACATTGAAATTACAGTGAATAACAGTAAATAATGTTTTCAACTGCAACCATCTCATTTTCAAACATGCAAATAATGACAAATCAACATAATACAGAAAAAGCAGAGGATTCCAAAGGTCGAGGAAGAATACCTGTTACTTACTTATCTACCCCCTGAGATGTTGTATGACTCTTGTGTCATTCATATAATACTGATGGAATATATTTAAAATAACTCACCTGATATGGACAGAGTGTTGTACACCAGTGACTGAGTGGCACTCTGCACTATCAGAGCGCTCCCTCTGCTGGCATGATAATATAACTGCAGCTTTATAAGGAAGGAAAATCCCACCTGTGTTAAGCCTATGTGTGCCTCTATGTTTTCAGTAAAAAAGAAACAGAATAAGACTGGAATCTGGTTTAGGGGACTTTTATTTAATCAGGTCGTCTCATTGAGACCAGTTAGAGTCAATTAGAGTCATCACTATGCTACTACTATACTATATTATTATTTAACATAAATGTATTAATTATACTGGTCTTCAAATGGGAGTAAGGGGGCCCTCAGAAGTCCATGGTACTCTGCCAGAGGGTCCATGAAATTTTCATTAATTTAAATTATCGTGATATACAAAATGAAAATAATTGTTAGCTGCAGCCTCACTATCCACGCATAGATAGAAAATATTTCAGATATTATGGAAACCACCAGTATAACATTTGGAATTTTCTGCTAAAATTTAAGCACATTTGTTATGTTTGTATGTTTGTTATTAATAGAGACCAATACAAGGAACACACTCAGTGTTTTTGTGGTACAGGGGTTATGATAAGAGGTGAGTTTGCTCCATCCATGTTGCCTTCAAGGCAGAAGTACGGATAAATTTTCCCTTTAAAGTTGCAGCGAGAGAGAGAAGTGATATGTGATTTGGAATTCACATCATCGAAAGAAACCAGTCCCTTTTCATAGTCCACAAAGATTCCCATATTCTGAACCTTTTCTGTATGTAGGACGTTAAGAACTGATGTTGACCTTGCTTTATGCATATTATCACAACACAAGATGGCCCAGTAACCATTTTTAACTGACTGAGCTTGTTTATTCTTTCTATCAACTGACTCTCTGACAACTCCAACAATCCAGTTTGTCTCGCCTGTCATTTGCACTTCATAGTAAAACTTCCCTGTTGTGAACCCTTCCTTTGCCAAAACCTCTGGAAATACTTCAAATCTCTTTGGATTATGTGGAACATTCTGTTCTTTGTCTTTGTTTATCACTTGTTTTCCATCCTGGTTTATGACAAGTGAGCGATGTGCTGTGTCAGGGTCAAAAGTCAAATCCACCGCATGTTCTCTCATTCTGTTAATTTTGATCTCGGGGAGCTCTTCTATTAGTGCTTCAACTTTCTGTTTCAGCAGAGTCACAGCATCTCCCACTTCCTCCAAAGACGGATAACTGTGATCACTGTGAACACCAATGTAGGTCCAGTTCTTGCTTAAAGGAGAGCACAAGGTTTGGAAGCTCTTGAGGACATCATGGTGATCCTCAGACTGCGACAGCTGCTCCAGCTGGCTGCTTCTTCTTTCAAGCTCAGCGACTTCCATCTTCAGTTCTGTCAGAAAACCTTCAGCCTTTTTCTTTGTTATTCTGTACCTCTCCTCAATCACCTCAACAAGCTCGGTTAGGCTTCTCTGAATGGAGCTCATCAAGTCACTGAAGACCTGCACATTGGCTTCTTTCTTTTTCTTAGCTTCATTAACTGAGTTTTCAATTTCAGCTATCTTCTTGGATCGTGTTTGTATCATCTTTTGGATATCTGCCAGCGCTGTGTCTTTTTTTGCCATCACTGCTTCATATTCTTCCTCAAGTAGGACAGCTTGGTGACCCTGGTGGTCAGTTATGAAGCACTTGGCACAAATACAGGCCTGGTCAGTCCTGCAGTACAGTTCTGTTATCTTGTTGTGCGTCTTGCACATCCTGTCATCAAGATTCTTCACAGGGTTTAATAATGTGTGGCTCTTGAGAGCAGCAACTCTCTGATGTGGCTCAAGGTGCACTTCACAGAAAGACACAAGGCATATCAGGCAAGATTTAACAGCCTTTTCCTTGATGTCAGAGCAGATATCACAAAGAATGTCTGCTGTGTCAGGAAGTTGTGGATCTGGAGTCGAGGCTCTGTCTTGAGCCGACGTTTTAAACTCAGCAGCCAACTCAGACATTGTAGTGTTGACGTGGAGTTCAGGTTTTGGAGAAAATATCTTTTTGCATAATGGACACTGGCAAACGTCACTGCTGTCCCAGTACTTATGGATACATGATCTGCAGAAGTTGTGTCCACATGGTGTTGAGACGGGCTCATTGAACACATCCAGGCAGACAGAACACAGGAACTTCTCCTCTGACAGCAGACTGCTGGCAGTCGCCATATCTGAACAAGAATTAATGTGTAAAAATAGAATTACAGCTCAAACGATTCAGTCAATAGTCTGAGTAATAATATTAACCACATCTACAACAAGAAACACTTAAAGGAAATGGAACAATTGAATTATATTATCTCTCTTACCTGTAAAGTAGCAGGTTTTAAAAGCAGCTGCGCAAAAAAATTCAAAGCAAACTACTCTTCGTGAAGGAAAACTTGTCCTTCATCAGTCTCCTCACTGAGTTTCGTTTCAGCATGTTGACTTCAGTAAGAGCTCCTCCCTTTCTCTGCAGTCATACTTCCTGGTCAAGTTTAACCCTTTTGACTCAGTATGACAGGAATAGTATTTGTATTTATAAAAGTTAAAGGGAAAAATGAGCACTTTTCATGTGTGTTTCCAGTCAGTGCTGCTGGTCAGTGTAGTCATATAAAGCAATAAATTCCTTTGTGCAGCTACATTGAATGAAAAAGCTGAGTTCTAATGCTGCAAAATCTGTTGTTCTCCAGTGACATCGCTGGATGTGATGGGGTGTGTGTGTGCTAGATTAGTACTTTTGTCACCTCACAATATGTTTTAGGGTGGTGATACACAGCAACATGTGCATAGGAGTCACAAGTTTGCCCATAACATGTTTCTGAATTTTAGGTGAGAAATCGACAATGTGGTAACAGAATATTGATCCAGTTTATTGTGTAATTATTCATGTATCATGGATTCCTGATAACTTAATAAAGCAGTGGTTCCCAACCTTGTTTCCATGGAGCCCCCCTCTACTTGTATCTAAGGAAAGCTGAGCCTCCCTCAGCCTGGACACAGACTTTTCAACTATTAGTTAAGGAAAATGCACAAAATGTGTAAACTTTAAAGGAAGCCAAGCCCACTTACAGATCGGTGACACATTTTGAAACATGAAACTTTCTATCACAAATCACAATTTTGGTTGATAATAGCACAATAACATCTTATTTAATGTGATTAAGAGGTGAAATAATGGTTTGTATATAAATATGTCATTTACCACAGCAGTAAGGTGCTGGAAAAGCTTTGAAATGCTTAAAAAGTTCAGTAAACACATTGAAATTACAGTGAATAAAAGGAAATAATGTTTTCAACTGCAACCATTTCATTTTCTAGCACACAAATAATGTCAAATCATCATAATACAGAAAAAGTAGAGGATTCCAAAGGTCGAGGAAGAATACCTGTTACTTACTTATCTGCCCCCTGAGATGTTGTATGACTCTTGTGTCATTCATATAATACTGATGGAATATATTTAAAATAACTCACCTGATATGGACAGAGTGTTGTACACCAGTGACTGAGTGGCACTCTGCACTATCAGAGCGCTCCCTCTGCTGGCATGATAATATAACTGCAGCTTTATAAGGAAAGAAAATCCCACCTGTGTTAAGCCTATTTGTGCCTCTATGTTTTTAGTAAAAAAGAATTAGAATAAGAATTATTCTGCTTGAGGGGCTTTCTGATGAAAGTCCATCCACCTGAGCAGACTTTTATTTAATCAGGTCGTCTCATTGAGATCAATTACAGTCAATTAGAGTCAGCACTATGCTACTACTATACTATATTATTATTTGACATAAAATTTATTACACTGGTTTTCAAATGGGAGTCAGGGGACTCCCAGAGGGACATAGACTCTGCCAGGGGATCCAAGAAATTTTCATTCATTTAAATTATCATGATATACAAAATTATTTATTTTTACAAAAGGGTTCATAGTTTAATGAATTTAAAAAAAATAAAAAAAAAATATATGTATGAATCTTCCTCACACCAATCAAGCATATGTGACCCATTAATGTGTCCTGGATACATTTTACAAAAGGTGTTTGGCTGAGAAAAAAAAGGGAAATACTGATCTGAGTTAAGATGCTATCGTGTTCACAGCAACAAAGCTAACATGTTAGTGTTTATAATGGTCATCATGTTTACCATCTTAACCATCTGTTATATCTGAGTTACATCTGCATTTCACACTCAGAAGAGATGTTCAACTGTTTTACAGCCATGAGTTTAGTGTTGTGACAGAACTTCTAGGTAGGAATGACACAAGGAAATCACTCTAGATGTGTTTTTTATTTAGAACCAACCATCAAATGCACAAAAGCTCTTTTTATCAAGGTACTGTAAATAACACAATTACAACCAGCAAAAAGAAAACTTTACAAACACACTGTACCTTTAAAGATATCCACAATCAAAGTATATACGAGAGAGTAACAGAATATCTTAAAGTAAAAATACATTACAGGTTACATGCTCATCCGTTGTTAACACAGCAGCAGCTAACTATATTACATTAGTATCACTAGTTTACATCCACACAAATGCAGTAAAGTCCACTGTAGAAACAGAACAGAAAACCACTTTAGATACAGTGTCATATTTCTATTATATGTCCATTCTAGCTGCAACGATTGGTTGATTAATAATTTGGGCAGCAGCGGTCTAAAGGTTAGAGAAGTGAATCTGTGATCAGACTGAATCAACTCTGGTTTAGCTTCTTAAATGTGAGGATTTGCTGCTTTTATATGTTGTTTCTACAAGTAAATAAAGAGTCACTGGGCTTTGGACTGTTGTTTGAGCAAAAGAAGCGATTTGAAGACATAACTTTGGGCTCCGGGAAATGTGATGAGCATTTTTCACATTTTTTAATTGTTAGTTACAGCCCTAATATCTATGCATGGATAGGAAATATTTAAGATATTATGGAGACCATCAATATAATATTTGGAAGTTGCTGTTAATATTTTAAGCAGATTTATTATGTACATTAATAGAGACCAATGTTAAGGTTTCTATGGTCCTTAAAGAAGGACTAACGAGGAACACACTCAGTGTTTTTGTGGTACAGGGGTTATGATAAGAGTTGCTCCATCCATGCTGCCACCAAGGTAAAAGTATGGATAAAGTTTCTCTGTAAAGTAGCAGCCAGTGAAAGAACAGATATTTGATTTGGCGTTCACATCACAGAAAGACACCAATCTCCGTTCATAGTCTACAAAGATGCCCACATTCTCAGGCTTATCTTTCTGTGGGATTTTAACAAATGATTTTGAACTTGTTTTATACATATTATTATTATAACACAAGATGGCCCAGTAACCATCTGTAACTGACTGAACTTGATTACTCTTTCTATCAACTGACTCTCTGACAACTCCAACAGTCCAGTCAGCCTCTCCTGTCACTTGCACTTCATAGTAAAACTTCCCTGTTGTGAACCCTTCCTTTGCCAAAACCTCTGGAAATACTTCAAATCTCTTTGGATTGAGTGGAACATTCTGATCTATAACTCCATCTAACACTTGTTTTCCATCCTGGTTTATGACAAGAGAGCAATATGCTGTGTCAGGGTCAAAAGTCAAATCCACCGCATGTTCTCTCATTCTCTTGATTTTGATCTCAGGGAGCTCTTCCACTAGTGCATCAACTTTATGTTTCAGCAGAGTCACAGCACCTCTCACTGCCTCCAAAGACAGGTCACTGTGAACACCAATGTAGGTCCAGTTCTTGCTTAAAGGAGAGCACAAGGTTTGGAAGCTCTGGAGGACATCATGGTGATCCTCAGACTGCGACAGCTGCTCCAACTGGCTGCTTCTTCTTTCAAGCTCAGCGACTTCCATCTTCAGTTCTGTCAGAAAACCTTCAGCCTTTTTCTTTGTTATTCTGTACCTCTCCTCAATCACCTCAACAAGCTCGGTTAGGCTTCTCTGAATGGAGCTCATCAAGTCACTGAAGACCTGCACATTGGCTTCTTTCTTTTTCTTAGCTTCATCAACTGAGTTTTCAATTTCAGCTACCTTCTTGAATCGTGTTTGAATCATCTTTTGGATATCAGCCAGTGCTGCATCTTTTTTTGCCATCGCTGCTTCATATTCTTCCTCAAGTAGGACAACCTGGTGACCCTTGTGTTCGGTTTTGAAGCACTTGGCACAAATACAGGCCTGGTCGGTCCTGCAGTACAGTTCTGTTATCTTGTTGTGCGTCTTGCACATCCTGTCATCAAGATTCTTCACAGGGTTTAATAATGTGTGGCTCTTGAGAGCAGCAACTCTCTGATGTGGCTCAAGGTGCGCTTCACAGAAAGACACAAGGCACATCAGGCAAGATTTAACAGCCTTTTCCTTGATGTCAGAGCAGATATCACAAAGAATGTCTGCTGTTTCAGGAAGTTGTGGATCTGGAGTCGAGGCTCTGTCTTGAGCCAACGTTTTGAACTCAGCAGCCAACTCAGCCATTGTAGTGTTGACGTGGAGTTCAGGTTTTGGAGAAAATATCTTTTTGCATAATGGACACTGGCAAACGTCACTGCTGTCCCAGTACTTATGGATACATGACCTGCAGAAGTTGTGTCCACATGGTGTTGAGACGGGCTCATTGAACACATCCAGGCAGACAGAACACAGGAACATCTCCTCTGACAGCAGACTGCTGGCAGTCGCCATATCTGAACAAGAATTAATGTGTAAAAATAAAATTACAACTCAAACAATTCAACTCAATATGCAGAATAACAGTATTAAAGCGATATTCCACTCTTAGATAATCATCCACTCAGTATGTACTAACCACTATGCCGATGTGAGGATGGGTGAAGATCAGTTCACTAAACTGTAGCATGTAGCAGGTAAACATGGTGTCGATCTCGCGAGACTTCGTATATCTGTTAATGGACGCACGTGTGACAATATCGCGAGATCAACGCCATCTTTACATCCCACCTGTATGCGCTACAGTTGACGTTTCGGCTAAAAATATGGCGTAAATGGCTTCTTTTGTGGTTAAATTTTGATGTCGCGGCTCGCGGACACTTGGATTACACCACACAAGCAGGATGGAGACACTGTGTGTTTGTTTTGTGTTCTTTTTTTTAACATTTTTAACTCGGTCACCATTCACTGCAATTGTACTTTATTTGGCTACAACCCTGTTTTCTGCTGAAACTCCAGGATTGTTTAGTGAACTGAAGATCTTGACACATCCTCACATCGGCATAGAGGTGAGTACATACTGAGTGGATGATTATCGCTTTAATCATATCTACAACAAGAAACACTTAAAGAAAATTGAACTATATTATCTCTCTTACCTGTAAAGTAGCAGGTTTTAAAAGCAGCTGCGCAAAAAAAAAATCAAAGCAAACTTTTCTTCGTGAATGAAAACTTGTCCTGCACCGACCTGCACCTTCACCAGTCTCCTCATTAAGTTTAGTTTCAGCATGTTGGTAAGGGCTCCTCCCCTTCTCTGTAGTCTTCTTCTTCTTCTTGGTGATTTATGGCGGTTGGCAAACAACGTTATGGTGCATTACCGCCACCGACTGGTATGGAGTATGGATCAGGAATCTAACTTAATTGTACTAACTCAAATTTTAAAAAAAGAAAAGAAAAGAAAAATTAGACAACTAAATAAACAAAGTTGTATTCTCTTTATCAAATTTGTTCTCCTAAGATAGTGTAACAGTGCGTCATAACATTTCTCACTTGAACTTCTCTGTAAAATATCTCTTAATTCCAATCTCAACTTCATTTCTTTGAGGTTCAAAATTAGTTCCCCTCTCTCACCATCATACTTTGGACATTAAAATACAACATGTTTTATGGTTTCCTGTTGGTCACAAGAGTCACAGCTTCCTGAAATATGTTTCTTTGTTTTAAAGAATGTGCTGTTAAGTCCTGAGTGACCAAATCGTAATCTTGATATCACGGTTTCCTCTCTGCAGGATCTTGCTGTCTTTCTTATTACTCCAACTTGTCCTTGTATTCTATAGAACCATCTGCATCTACACAGCAACATGTGCATAGGAGTCACAAGTTTGCCCACCATGCATCCTGGTACATGAAGACACTGCCAGCACAGCTCCACTTGCAGGAGAGCTCAGTTTTCTTGGTCAGTATCATAAACAGTTAGTGGACAGTGCCTCTGTGATGCCACCTGTTGGTTTATGGACTATTGTTTTGAAGCCTTGGGTTTGGTATTATGGGGGTTGCGATTTTGGATATTGCAACCAGAGCATGCGCAGTACCGATGAGAATGTGGAGATGGTGGGTGATGTCCTGCGATGTGGGCAGAGCTCAGTTTTGGCTCATCTATTCAACAGGAAATAACAGCAGCCTGCCTGGTCACGATCATTCTCGTATTACAACTTAGCAGTCGCTGACATATGTTTCTGAAGACATTTTAAATTAGAAATAGCAATGCAGTAATACTACATTAGTTGGATAATATACTGTAGTGATTCATATTCGATCAGCACTGTCTAATTTGACAGTTTGACCCGAGTTTTGATCTTTTACTTTAGAAAATCTGGGATATATTTATTTGTTTATTTATTTTTTATAGTTCAACAAATACATAAAATTAATCGGAAATAGTTTATAGTTTATGTTCTAATCTAACAATCTATAACTCTTAATAAATACATATCTATATACAAATCTGTCTCTTGGCTGTCCTTGGCTAAGAAAAACTCTAATTTGAGAACCTCTGATTTATTGTACACATTATATTCCCACTAAATTGTATGACTGTGGATATTTACCTTATTTTAATTTCAATTATTTAAAAAAAATGAAGGCTTTGACGGCATTTATTGGGATTACAATGAATTCAAGAAAGCTGGTTGCCTATGTAGTTGTCTCAAAATCACAGCCAGATTAACCTGTTAGTGGTCCCCGGGGCAAAAACTTGCTGCGGGATTACCCTCCCTCCTCCTCCAACATTCTGTGTATTGATTGTGCAACCTGTTGCCTCCAGCTGACTATCAGCTAATTTGCAGCAATTCTGAATAATCACATCTTTTCAGGAATTCAGGAATATGCATCCTCTGAGCATAAATTAACTGAAATAATAATGGGATTAAAACTAGATTTTGACAGAGGGCCTCTCTGAAAGACAGGACCAAAATATTTAGTAATAGTGTGAGACTCACCTGATATACTGTAAGTAGTCCAAACTTTACAGAGCAAATGACAAACCAAATAACACTTGCCTGCTTTGCTGGGATGAAAATCCAGCTTTAACTGTAAAGCACCTTGAAACATGAGTATCTATTATTATTAATGAGGGTGGTACACTTGCCTGTTGTTTAGTAAGTCCTTGACCTTCACAGTGTTTTCCAAACTTAGGGTCATGAGAATTAATTTCTAAGAAATGTTTTGTTATATCAGTAATTGCTCCAGCACACTAAATCCTGGGGGCTTAGTTTTTCCACAACAGATCTGAGGCACAATGACTGTAAAAACCTGCATATCAACATGGTGATCAGTGTGTTTGACATTTCCTCTGACATCTGAGCCAAGGTGGTATCACTAAACAGCAGAACACTTTGTACACAATTGTTTAGTTTTCATTATTTTTTTTAAATTAACTTTAAGTCAGTCATACATGTTTGATGAACATTGCAATTACATGTAATTGTAGACAGTTTGTGGCTGAATTGAATCCTGAATTTATTGGAATAAAAGTATTTTTTTTGAAAAACAGTTTGTTTTTGTGTGAGTTGCTGTGAAGATATTGGCAGTAGAGATGTCTGCCTTCTTTTGAATAGAAGAAAGTACTTCCTACATGAAACTGCTCACAACAAGGTGTGTGTGGATTATCTCAAGTATGATTTCTTGAGAGAGACTTTGCTGCTGAGTTTTTCAAATATATTTTTGGTGCTTTAAGCACCCCAAGTTAGTGCCATTTAGTTCCATTATATTTGAGAGAAAGCAGACACACAGGCTGATATCTCTAAAACTTGACATAGCATGACATGACAAAAAAAATCTAGACAAATGCTACTTGTTTTGCTGTACTTTCTGTATCATTATTAACTGATGTCTGAAAGTCAAAGTGCTCTTTTGGGATATAAAAGCTTACTATTCTCTACTTTAATGATCTTTAAGAGAAGTTATGTGCTTGTCTGTTTAATATTACATCACTGCAACAGTATTTTTGGTGTCTTAAAAATTAATGAACTGGGCACTTGTATGTAAATGTCATATTAAATAACATATCATACTGTAATCGACACATTTTTTTTGTTTGCAATTCATTAAAAAGCCATGATTTCAAGCAGTGAACTATTAACACAATCACTTCCGCGTGTCAGAGCGGAGTTTTGATTTTGTCGCGTTGTGATTGGCTCTGAGATGATGAAGGCCCGTTTGCTCGCTTCTCATTGGCTGGCGATGGCAGACTGACGCGTCCGTTGGACCAATGGGAGGCTGCCACACTGTGGTTAGGAGAGGTCCCGCTGCCTTGCCTGAACATCTTCACCGCCTCCATCCCTTTCTCTTTCTCTCTCTGCATTTGGCCCTGTCCGAGCCGAGGAGCGTGCAGCCTTGGCTTTCACGTCGCTGAGGAGCTGACAAGGGGGCTGCCACGGGCAGAATTTGCAATTCAAACTTTTATTTTGTTTAACAAAAAGTAATTAAGACACAACAGTGCGGTGTGCGATGTTGAGGCTGATCTTTTTGGCCGCTCTCGCTGGGTTCTCCCGGGCCAGTGATGTGCTTGAGTACACGGATGATGATTTCGAAAGCAAAATTGGAGACCATGACCTCGTACTTGTGGAATTTTTCGCCCCTTGGTGAGTCTTTTGTCATTATGTGCACATTAACTGACCAATTTAAGTGTTTGCAAACGTTTAAATAAGCTAACGCTAGCTTACTTGCTTCGTGTTGAGCAGTTTAGCTAACAAACTGACGTTTACTGCCCGAACTTATAACTCTGTGAATATATCTCTATAGGCTTTTTAAAGTATTTCATTCGTTGTATAAATTATAAATTGCATCTATGTTTGCCTCCAACATGATCAGACTCGGTAGTATTCTGTTTGGCAGGTGACCAATCGTTAGCATGTTAGCTAGAGGCGGAAAGGTGTAAGCCAACTAACCAAGCTTGGCTGTTCCTAAACTAACTAAAAGACTCTTACAGTTTGACATCACATTAAACTGTTAACTGTAAGAATTAAAGACAAGTAGTCGTGTCCTGTATTTGTATTTACTCTGAATCCTTTTCAATGAAAACTACGTGCGAATGAGGTTATGAGGAAGTTAGGGGTGTGTCCTTTCACTGTTGTAACGTTCTGATTGGCCAGGGAAGTTTTGGTGTCCACCTCTGATTGGTCCAGAGGAACTGTGACGTGGTCCCACTGTGCCAAACTTGAATAAAATAGAACTTAATCAGCTTAGTATTTAATATAACTTTTCGATCAAAAATGCCAAAAAATTCATAGTTTTAATCTGTAGAACATGACGATTTGATGTTTTTCTTAGTTTTCTGTGATAATAAACTGAATACCTTTTGTTCTTGGACAAAATAAGCAATACTAATATGCCAGTGATGGACTTTTTTTAAATTATTCGCTCACATTTTATGAACCAAATGATTAATCAAATACAAAAAACAGTAATCATTGTTTCAAATACTGTCTATTAACTAATTAAATCAGATTCTAAATCACCAAGCGCAGGTTTAAAAGAAATTTGCCCTTAGGCAGGTGTCTGGGTTAAAAAAAAAGAAGATGGCAACAAACAAAAAAGTTAAAAGCAAACATTTATACATACATTATACAAAAATATGCATACACTAGGTGCAGCTTAAATATACATACACTAAATGTGGCAAAATAAATGACTCAAGAATGTAGAGCAGCATGTAATTTAAATAAAGTAATTAAATAAATAGAGTAAATAGAATCTGTCGGTCAGTGGATATTTACTTAAATACACACAACTGTATTTTACTATGTTAAAATATAGCAGAATCTATATGTCTGTGAAATTAAATGATTTTCAATCTTGTGACTAAAGTTGAACTTTATGCATTTTACAAACCTGGTTGAAATACCTCAGATGTATCAAATTTCACACTTAAAAAACCCCCCAAAACACTAGATCTCCCTCAGGATCTTCACCAAGCTGTAACCTGAATACAGCTGAAGTGTAACTTGTTCTCCTGTTTTCTCCTCTATCCATTAGGTGTGGCCATTGTAAAAGGCTAGCACCTGAGTACGAGGCAGCCGCCACACGTCTGAAAGGCATCGTCGCTCTGGCCAAGGTATTGCATAATGCAGTTCACTTAACTTTGTCCACTTTAGCGTGCCTCTCTGCACTCTGTACTGTGTGCGCCTCTTTAGAGAGTGAATGATTTTCTTTCCCCATAACAGGTTGACTGCACAGCCAACAGCAACGTATGCAGCAAATATGGTGTCAGTGGCTACCCGACCCTGAAGATCTTCAGGGATGGAGAGGAAACTGGTCCCTATGATGGTCCCAGAACTGCAGGTATTTGACTCTGATGTGATTTAATTGTGTGTAAACCTGTTTAAAATGCACAAATATCTGCTTATTTCTGTCACCTCATGGTCATCTTTATTTTTTCTGCCTTTTTCTTTTGTTTGTGTTGTTCCTCTGCTTTCCTCTTACCCTCTGTAGATGGGATTGTCAGTTTCCTGAAGAAGCAGGCTGGCCCAGCTTCTGTTGAGCTCAAGGCTGATGGAGACTTGCAGAAGTTCATTACAGACCACGATGCAAGTGTTGTTGGTGAGTTACTCTTTGAATTTTGGTCATTGCCTACTCTAGCAGTCAATTTCTGTCTTGACAATGTCCCTCAGCACTTGTGAGTAAACATGAGATACTAACTTGAACTGAGTTTGGGTAATTTTTGACCGCAGTGACATATAATCAACCACACATCAGATATCATTGCAATATAGTATTTTGCTTGCAGAGTTGGTAAAATTTAGATACAATGGGACTGTGTTCATTGCATCCTGATCTGAACATCATTTGTCTTTTTTCCCCAGGGTTCTTTGCCAGTGACAAGAGCACAGCACAGGCAGAGTTCCTGAAGGCAGCCAGCGCCTTGAGGGACAACTACCGCTTCGCACATACCAACTCTGAGGATCTCCTCCAGAGCAACGGCATTGACGGAGAGTAAGTAGCTCTTTCTGCCTTTGGCCTAGTCATCATTTGACACAAGTGAGACATGGGAGCATGTGTTTGCAAAGAAGTCGACATAACTTGACTCCTCCTCGCACATTTGGTATCAACGGTGTAACTATCGGTGGTGACGTTTCCTGTTTTGGTTAACAGGGGAGTCATTCTGTTCCGTCCACCGCGACTCAACAACAAGTTCGAAGACAGCTCCGTGAAATACAGCGACGACAAATACACCAGCAACAAAATCAAGAGGTTCATCCAGGACAACATGTGAGTGTTATCTCAATCCCTGCCCTGACCTTTTAAATCCATACGCTCCAATTACGCAGCAGAGATGATGGTTCATTTAATTTGCAAAGCACAATACAGTTGCAGTGGTTGGTAGCGGTGAAACAGTCATCCTGCTTAGTAACGGCACATATTTGCATACATGGCACAGTCCCAACAGGATCTTGTGTAGTAGGTGGGGTGTACACTCTGCAAACACAGTCAGCTGTCACTCAAATCCAGGACCTTGTGCTGTTGGCTTCAACAAACTGTGTTTGGTACTTGTGATGATGAAATACTGAACTCTATAATCTGGGGTCATGACATTTTTGTGGCTAATAAGTTAGCGGAGTGATTTGTTTTTTAATATAAAAACAACAAATGAGTGTTAATTGCAGTCTTTGCCAACCAACTGTGCAGATAAAACTTGAAAATTAGTGTGATATCTTTGTGTTTGTTTGAGTCATTACAATTGAAAGTGTGGCTCATAATCTTCAAACTCAGCGTAATGAAAAATTGTTATGATTGGAGATATGGGTGTCTTCTCCCCATGAGTACAACTATCTGGCCTGTTCATCTCTCCCAGTTTTCACTGTCCATTAAGTTGTCTTATGTCTTCTATGACAGGGGATCTTAACCTTTTGTAACTTAAGACCTAATTCCAAGTACCATCTTCCCAAATATAAGATTTAAAAAACATAACAAGAGTCTGTGACAGGATTTCAACTCCCTTTGCTTTCGGCTGACCATCACTGCCTGCCATTAAGAGTCCAAATTTAATGTATTCAGGGTCGTGTTTCCTCACCAAGAGCTTTATGGCTTTTACTGGCACAAGGTTGTCGCACACATCCCTTTTTCTGTTTCCATTTTGTGTCACTGCATCTGAGGGAACATTAGCCAGCCAACAGTGGCAAAAACAGTTTTGTTTCTACCTGATGATGGTGATATTCAAACATAACTAGTCACTGAAAACCACTAATGTGTCGCCTCCTGTGTTATTGTTGTTATTTTTGTTTCCATGTTGTGTTTAAGAGCCCATTAGACTGCACTAAAATAAGTTATTTGGTGACAAAGTGTCCTCATACCAGTACATTCTAATATGGTTGGAGGTGAAGATGTGTTTTCTGTACATTTTGCCGTATCTCATCTGCATGTGGTTTATAAGTGTTACCACAGTTATGTGCCAACAGTTGCAGACATCTGCTGTACTTTTTATCTGTGGTACAAAACACCCCTATTTACTGTACTTGTTTTACTTTTGCTTTCTTCCAGCCTTGCCTCTTCTCTAAAGACTTATCTGTAAGGCAGTGAAGTCTGCAGAACATGTGTGTTTGGCGTGTTTCTAAAAAAAAAAAAAACGTGAAGGGTGTGATCAGATCTAAACCTGTGAACAAACTACATATTTTCATGTTCCACACTGCTATAAACCACCTGTCTCACTGGATTATCTGGTTAGCCATAACTGCGTAGAAGAGTGGAGCTTGTTGGTTTCAATTTCTTTATAAACTGACCCACTTTTACTTTCTCTCTCTTAAACTCAGCTTTGGAATCTGCCCCCACATGACAGATGACAACAAAGACCAGCTGAGGGGAAAAGACCTGCTGGTGGCTTATTATGATGTTGATTATGACAAAAACCCCAAAGGCTCCAACTACTGGAGGAACAGGTAGGTGCTTCTAAACTTGCTGCAGTTTGTTATTTCCTCAGGACTGTGCAGTGGCTGTTTGAACACAAATCTCAGTCCTCTTTTCTTAAAAAAAAAAAAAAAAGAAGAAAGAAAAACAGGAATAGTTAGATTTATCTTAAGTTTTCACTCCCTAAACACAGTTGTTGTTTGAGAAGCCACTTTCATTTTCAAAAGCGTGCCTTCTAAAACAGACGAAACCACCATTTTTACAGGGTGATGAAGGTGGCCAAGAGCTTCCTGGATCAGGGCAAGAAGCTGAACTTCGCTGTGGCCAGCAAGAACGCGTTCAGCCACGACGTGTCTGAGTTCGGCCTGGATGGCAGCTCAGGAGAACTGCCTGTGGTGACCATCCGCACCGCAAAGGGAGACAAATACGCCATGACCGAGGAGTTCTCGTAAGTCATGTCCTGTGTGTCCCAAGAGGATCTCAAACATAAAAATTTACCACACATGGCGTACATATTATGTATCATTTAATTATTTACGCTCCCATCTCTTTGGCTAGCTTGTTGCCTCTTAAAGAATGTTGAACTAATGATGTTTCTGCATGAAATGCAACTGTGTGACTCAGTAAAGACTCTTTCATCAACCCTCCATCCAGATAAATGTTTTAAATGTGCCGTAATGTCGGCCACAATGGCACTATTTTCATTTGGTGCAAGTTTTTACAGGCATAACAAGTTTCTTAGACTCTGCGGTGCAGAATAATCACATGGTACCAGACAGATCTGTGGATGAGACGACCACTAAATAAACAGAAATCCAGTGCCTTACCTTTAGGAGCTGAGTGATTATCCAAGTGAAAACTTAGATGTATATTAATTTGTGTGTGTATTCTACTATGTCCCTACTGGTTACTTAAAAACTTCTGTCTTTGTTCTCCTGACAGTCGTGATGGAAAAGCTCTGGAGCGTTTCCTGCAGGACTACTTTGACGGCAAGTTGAAGCGCTACCTCAAATCAGAGCCCATCCCAGAGAACAATGACGGACCTGTCAAGGTGAGATGAACGTGTGTTCTGTAGTGGTGTTTTGTATGGTTTCTCAATTACCCCCCTCCAGGGCCATATGTTTTCAGTTTCATTTGCATGTGTCAGCAGAAAAACTATTAACCTAATGAAGCTTGGTGGAAGAAAGTGAAAAATAATTTGTTTCCACCTTAATATTTAATGGGTTCTTTGTTGGCCCATGCAAATTTTAGGGTGGACACACACATTATTTTTCACTTTTCATTATCATTGTGAGATATGTCATTTGTCCTTGGTGTAGCTTTCCGAGTGCCCTTCTAGTTCTAAATATGATTTTCTTAGAAAACGTTTGTGCATCTTTTGCTACTTAACATGCAAATATTTACACTGAGACTTCAGGGGACAGACTTCTAGTCTCAGGTCTTATATTGTTTATTCCGGTCTTTCTGTCTTCTCCAGCCAACACAGTGAAGTCCAGTAAAATATTCAACTGAAGTAGAATGATTATTGAATAAAACTGAAGCCAGGTAGAACTTAAATATTAGACAAAATCTCAAGTAAAACTAGCTCATAATACTTACATACTGTAAACAAGTGGTTAGGATGCATAATTAATATTTTTGCACCTTTTTTAGCCAGTAAATGAGCTGTTAAAATAAAACAGGCAGATGTTAAAATAAAAGCATTGAAGCATTTAACTTTTTGATGGTGTCATGCTGCCTTCATATTTTTGTACAGTTTTGATTATTGGCCCGGATCAGATGCTGAACATTTAACAAATTGTAAACACAGCAGTCACAGCACTCGTGACTTAAACTTCTACTTTAAAAAATACTCAAGAATTAACAAAAAGCTGCTCATCGTTCCATAATGATAAACTTATGTCTGTCATTTGTACTCAGGTCGTGGTGGCTGAGAACTTCGACTCCATCGTCAACGACGACAGCAAAGACGTGCTGATCGAGTTCTACGCTCCGTGGTGCGGACACTGCAAGAACCTGGAGCCCAAATACAAAGAGCTGGGAGAGAAGGTGAGCTATCGCGCGCCTAACAATGTCCCTCCAGATAAATACATTTTTATCTTATCTTATCCTTCTGCTAGTGCAGCATTTAACAGATTAAGATAATACTCTAAATAAAAGCAGTGTTTTAATTACTTTAACCAAACAATGGCTTGATGTGAAGTATTTATATTTGAACATTTGCACAAACACGCTGTAAGAGACCAGATTAAACATCAACAAGTTTACAGAAACTGTTTCAGGTTGAATAATTATGTATAATAATACAAACAATAGCTCTATGCTAAAACTGTTTTAGGTGCATTAAGTCAAACGAAGGACCAGACACAAACTACAGACTCTCTTGAAGTCTATTTTGTTTTCTAATGGTTAACATTTTTTGTCTCCTCCGCACTTACAGCTCATTGATGACCCCAACATTGTGATCGCCAAGATGGACGCCACAGCCAACGATGTGCCATCTCAATATGAAGTCAGCGGGTGAGTCATGAGTCACTTCAGTATAATATTTCTCTTTTTGCCTGGGAAAGACTTGAGGGTTTGTGCAGTTTAGAAACATAGTATTTCAAAAATGTGACTTCATCAGTAAAAATCCTTATCACATCATTATCATTCATGTTTTCATTTAGTTCTTTGATTTCATTTGATGTTAATTAGAGCTGGACTGATTAAACAGCCAAGCCGATATGTAGTTAAAACTCTGCTTTAAAAGTCATGTGTCGGTCAGATTAAAATGTTTATTAGGAGTGTGTGAACTCTGGATAAGAAGGTGACATTTTTGACATCTTGGTCACCGTGATTACAGATTTGAAATTAAAGGATGTGTTAAAGAAAAAAACTAACTGCTCGTCCTTGTTTAAATTTAAGTTTCAAAGATAAGTATTGATAACAACATTATATAAATACAAAACATGGGTGGCTGCCAAACTTTTTAACAGCCCTGTCATTTTATTTAGTTGTCACGTGCGAACCGAGCGCACAGCCACACACTTTCACATCTGACTTGTGAGAATCACAGAAAGGAAACACTTTGTGGTGTGGTGCTAATTTTCACCTGTAGATTAAAAAAACAGCCAGGAGGAAGTGAAACACAGCAGCAACACAAGAAACCTCCTCAAACATTTAAAAACAACACACCCTGAAAGTTATAAGGAGGCTGAACAAACACAAGAAGATAATTATTTATTTTGTTGTCATTTTTTGTAGAGGGTTTCTGTAAAGTTGATTATTTTTAGACTTAATCAGCACAGACATTTTTTTATTGTGCTCATATTTGCTCTTATAATAAATTTGTTGTTAATGGCCAGTATGCGTTGTGATTTTCCGATATTTTTTGTCTTATTTTTGAAAAATTATCAGTATAGATATTGTTAAAATTGTGATAAAGTATCAGATCATATTGAATTTAAAAAGTTCAATTAGCAGTCTTCCTGTCATCTTCGACAACAGCTGTCTGACTTCACTTCTCACTGGCTTGCTAGCTGCCATAATGGACAAGAAAACACAGGCGTCACCTTTTTTTCCCTAATTATCTTTCCAAGATAAAACTGAGTGAATCAGCCTTTCAATTATGTTTCTGTGGCCCTCCATCTTCATTGTCATCGCCATAAGGACCCGGCAATGGTGGTGCCGCCATTTTGGCACTAATTTAGAATTTAGGGCAGGGTCTATGCCATCCAAACTTCTTTATATTAGACTGTTCTGTAAAAGTTAAATTTGTATCCTCAGTTTTTGTTTTTTTAAATGTAGTTCGGAAACATGTTTCTGTTACCAAAAATCTTAAATGGAAACATGAAGTGAGATAAAATAGACAGAGATTTCAGACTGTAATGAGGCTTCTGAAGAACAACACTGTCTGATGATGGAGTATAACATGTTCATGATATGAATTCTCATCCCGCTCCTCAACCTTTGCTTTTACAGTTTCCCCACAATGTACTTTGCCCCAGCTGGACGTAAGATGAGCCCAAAGAAATATGAGGTGAGTATCTGCCCGATAGGTCATGAAAATAAAACAAAGTCATGTTCGTACCCGCTCTAATCGTCCCGTGTCATCGCTCGTGTTTCAGGGAGGTCGCGAGGTGAGCGATTTCATCTCCTACCTGAAGAGGGAGGCCACCAATCCCCTGGTGATGCAGGAGGAGTCCAAGAAGAAGAACAAGAAGAAGAAGAAGGACGACGACGACGGCAAGATTGAGCTATAAAAGCTCCAAACAGGAACTCAGCACCCGCCCCCTCCCCACCCACAACAGGAGGAGGAGGATTGGGGAAATCATGCAAAGAAAGAACTAAATTATATTCCACTCTCTTAGTGAACTACCGAATGCTCTGAAGCCAAGTCGAAAAAGATGCGGCGCCCCCTTTTAGGTCCTCCGCTGCTCTGGGAAAACTGTGGAAGGTGGAGAGATGGTGGCCAGGGCCTGCCCGATGTTTAAAAACAAAAACAAATTTTTAGGGAAGAGGGGACAGCTTTTGACAAATTGAGATTTTTATTTCCCCTCGTCTGTCTACCACACCTCAGGCTGATGCACTTTGGTTTGACACCAGTCTCCAGTCATCTGTTGGTTTTGTTGTTGTCGTCACAGGGGATAATAGTAATGGTGAATTCCTTTTCTTTTTTTTTCTCTTTTTTTTCTTTTTGTTTTTGTAACACGTCTTTGTTTTTGTACATTTGGAAGGATTGTGAAATAAAAAGGCCCACAAAACCAAAATGAGCTGTATGATCTCATTCATGAATGCTAAGGTTTTATCATTCTGCAGATTTTTCTTTTGATTACCAACATTGTATTAAGTCAATGCCTTTAGTGATTGATTGACACATAGGTCTGCAAATAATGATATTTTCTATCAGTTAATATGCTCATTTTATTTAATAGATTAATTGTTTGGTCTGTATAATGTGAGAATTGTTTAAAAAAATGTCCATAATTTCCCACAGTCTCAGGTCTTCAACTAAATTTATTCTGGTCAATCTACAATCGAAAACAATTAAAAAGATATTCAACTTATTATATGATATTGTATAAAAATGGAGAAAAATTGTGAATCCTCACATTTAATATGTTTTTTTCCTTAATAATTTACAATTTAGGGCATCATTGATAAACCTGGTGATTATTTGTTTTAGACTAAAGAATGTTAAAAAAAATAAAATTATGGAAAATGCTCATTATAATTTAACATGAGCCTAAAATGACATCTTCAGATTGTTTCTTTTGTCCAAACAACAGTTCAGAACCCAGAGACTCTTCATTTACTGTCAAAAATTACAAAGAAAAGCAGCAAATCCTGACATCTAAGAAGTAGGAACCAGCAAATGTTTATTTCTTGAAAATAAATGAATAAAAAAAAGATTAATCAAAATAGTTTGCAACTAATTGTCTTTCAATTGACTAATTGTTGCAGCTCAATTACAATTATTTGGTTGGTGCAAATCTAATTATTTGTCATAAGTTGGGTGATGTAGGTGCAAAACTTGGATTGAACTGAATTTGTTTTTTGTCTGTAAATCATTAAACAATTTGGGATCAAAGGAAAAAAGGTGACCTTTATTCCCATCATAACACTGAACAGCTCGTTTGTCAAAAGTTGGTGTTCAAAATAAAACATTAAGTACATTTAATCAGATGGCTTTTTGTATAAACCTGTTTAAACTGGCATTGTATGTAACCAGTAAGTCAGAAGGGGGCTTGTCTTTTATTTTTTGTATTGTGGGTTTTTGTTGGTCCAGCAGGTAAAGGTGCAGCTCAGATGAAATGAGGCTGTGTTTACATTTTTCCAGGCAGTTACAGTGAGTAAGCCAATTAAAAAGAAGCAAGAGATGTTTGTTTAGATAATTTTTATTTGTGTTGACTTATTCTGCAGTTATGGAGAGGAAACACAACCACTTTTTGTCCACAGGAGCCTACAGAATTAACAAAATAAGAAAGTTCTGTCAAGTAGCTTTAACTAAAACTGAACTAAGAACTGAAATTATGTGTGAAAAAAAACATTTTAGTTCACTGAAATAAAAAAAATAAAATCTGAAACTGAAATGATATTCTGTCCTTACAAGAGTCACTAAAATAAAATAAAAAATATACAGGAAATTTCTGTCTTTCTGTTTTTGTTAATTTGGTCAAATATGTCAACACACGTGTTGTGTTTATAATACCTATCCTGGATACTTACATGTTTCCCCTGACAAATACTTTTATAAAAGCTACAATTTAAAATTTTTAAAATTAATAAAAACTAAACCGGAACAAGTAATGCCTCAAAACTAAACTAAATTGTAAACAAATGTTAAAAACGAAATAAAATTAAATCTGATTGTAGCATGTTTTGGGGCAGTATCCCATCCAACCAATAGACGGCGACTCCGCAGGTATTTGGCAGTCGAACGCTTCCTGTGAAACAACAGACGAAGAAGAGAAAGAGCCAATCAGAAGGAGAGCACAGGGATCTTGCCCAGGCATGTCTAGACTGTACACGTGCTGCCTCAGAAGGTAACGTAGACATGTTTTAATACTTTTTATGTTTTATTCTTCACTTGTGGTTTTATCAAATAGTTTATATATTTGCATTAGTCTTACCTAATATTTTTCTTCGAGAATTTATGTTTTGTGTCTTCGTTTGACGCGACCATTTTCAGTTGTAGTAGCTAGCTAAATAACAGCTGGTGTTGCAAAACAGGACGCCAGACTCCACTTAAATATCTGGCAGTTTAAGTTTGTTGTAGCTACTGACAAGTTTAACACTATAGAAAACACGAGTAACCATTTTTCCGAATCATTATGGACTAGTGTTCAGTACGGCTTAATTACATCTCACCAAACACGTACCAATTGGTAATTTAAAGCCTTTTATATGATAGTTGTGACACGGGGCCTGCTCCATTAGACAGTTTTGCTGTCAACGAATTTGCGTTCTCTAAATCTTGTATGGCTGTACGGACGAGTTATAGTAGATCAACAGAAAACTTAATTACCATTTAAGTCGATCCATGATCACTTCAGTGTCAGGGAGACTTCACAAGCGCATCTTAAGTAGAGTGTTTTTGGCGACAAAGAAACTGAAATTAAATTGTCAGAATTTTGAATGGAGTTTGGTTCGCTGTAAGTACAGCATTGCTCTCCCCCCTTTCTTACACGAAATATCTCGAAATAATGCCCTATCTGACATTTTCCAAACTTTCAGTATTTATCTAATTAAGTAACTGTTTAATTAATCAAACAAACAAGTCGGTCTCAGCATTTGTTGTTACAGAATTGGTGTGTTGAAATGTGTTGCTGTCAATCACCCGACCCTGAAGTCAGGGATATTTCTGCATGGCCACGTCAGTAAAATCTTAAGTGCTTAGGAAACTAGTTTTAAAATCGTTTTAGATTGTACCTAATGTCAGAGTCAGCCTGCTTTATTGGCCACATGTGGTCTCATTAGTAGTGTACTGTTGCTCTCACATTTCATGTACACACACTGACATAAGAACCGGTGTTATGTAACAGCCCCAGTGACAATGCTTCCTTTTTTAGAGCAAATGTGTAGATGTTTAAAACAAAATCTTGAATAGTAGTGATCATTTTTTAAAAGAATAATTTTATTGCACACACTTAAAACTGCATATAATCCAAATAATTAGACATTTGCAGATGTTTCAGGAGAGGTCAGGAAGCTGCAGTCATATATAATGGATATAATAAAAACTAAGCTAAGATCATTTCAGTTTTACTCACTGAATTACTTTTCTAATTATAATTGGGGTGTTTTTATTTCCTCAGAAATGACTGCAAGACTTGTTTTATTGGTTTACGATGGCACAGTCTTCAAAAAGGAATAAAGCCCCCTCGTGGGGGCTTCTCAGCAACTATCGGTATTTGTGCAAAAAAACCATGATGCTTCACACCATGGAGAATGCAAAAGCCAGGAAGAAATGCCAGCAGAAGATTATCATCGCCAACGTGAAGAGGAAAATAACGGACACCCACAACGAACCACTGGATACAAATAAACTGGTCAAAAAAACTAAATCGAGCGAAACACATCAGAAAAGTCAAAACACTCTGAACTCTGAACACAATAGAACTGATTTATTAAAACTTGGACTGTCTGAGCCTAAAGCTTCTTCTGACCACCACAGTTTGGTCACAGCCCTCAGAGACAGCTGGGAGGTGGACAGTGGTTTCTCCTCTGAGGCGAGTCCTCCGGCCAGCGGTCGGAGTTCACCGTGCCTCAGCTCGTGCTCGACCATGGTGGTGGCGTTGGACTGTGAGATGGTGGGGACGGGCCCTCGAGGGCGCTGTAGTGAGCTGGCACGCTGCAGCATCCTGGACTATCATGGCAACATATTGTTTGATAAATATGTCCAGCCGTGTCAGCCTGTCACAGACTACAGGACTCGCTGGAGCGGCATCCGGAGGCATCACCTGCAGAACGCTACGCCCTTCACTCAGGCCAGGGAGGAGGTGAGGCCTGCTTTGATTCTGGATCTGTGATCTATCACATGATCTTCTTAATGATTGTCTCTCACAGATTTGCTTGTGTTTACTAACTTTACGATGAATAAGTCAGCATAGGTAGTAGTTTGACAAACACATAAAATAATTTTGCATGATCATGATCATCAATGATGGCAGTTGAATTCATATTTGTCCTCTTCTGCACTTGCGTGGCTTCTCTCGTAGATCCTCAGTATACTTGAGGGCAAAGTGGTCGTCGGCCACTCCGTCTACAACGACTTCGAGGCGTTGGACATGCTCCATCCAGCTCACATGGTCAGGGACACCTGTACGACGCGTCACCTCAGCCGGTTGGCCGGTTTCCCCCGTGAGCGCTGCCCCTCCCTCAAAATCTTGGCCAATAAGCTGCTGAACAGGAGGATACAGGTAATGATAATTACGCATTAATGATTAATAAGTATTTCAAGCGTGC
This sequence comes from Lutjanus campechanus, assembly GCA_027495735.1. Classification (NCBI taxonomy): domain Eukaryota; kingdom Metazoa; phylum Chordata; class Actinopteri; order Lutjaniformes; family Lutjanidae; genus Lutjanus; species Lutjanus campechanus. The sequence continues at coordinate 42,232 of JAJHUR010103263.1, forward strand.
ATTAAGATTTATTTTCTTGCATTCTTGAACTGATAAAGCTTATGATTAATCTGTTGCTCTGTTGCTTTGCTGATGTGTTTATCTTATTCTTACCAGCACAAACAGGTCAGGGCCCTTTCTAACAGAAATATCTTACAGAGAGACCTGTAGCACAAACAGATTTTCTGTCCTTCAGAATCAAACAAAACATCAGAGATCTTGTCTAACAAGTCACAGACTTGTTAAAAAGCTCATGAATTAAAAGCCCAGCGAGCTATAATCTCATATGTCTGCTTTTGTTGGAAGCAGCAAGTTTATGCACCTCCTGCTTCACCAAAGGAAAAGCATTTAGACAAAAAAGAAGAATTTATTGACAGATTATCCAATCACAGATAAATCGGCGTTGGCACATAATGTCAGCTGATAAGTAACAAGTACTTGCAGTACAGTGTCATAATGATGTTTGCCCACCACAGAGAACAATGACGCATTTATTTATTATATTTATATATTTTATATTTATTTATTTATCAACTGTAAAATGTGATGCCCATGTTTAAATAACCAAATTTGAAATTCTTGACAAAAATTAAATATTGGTGGATAAGTTGTTAGTGTTTGTTTTAACTCTCATTTTTTTAAAATCACAGTTTGTTGACTGTTACACTCCAGAGTTCTGTCCTGCTCTTTTTTGGGATGATTCAGCTTCTACACACATTAAACTTATTGATATTCCAGTATTTGTATTGGCTTCAAACATCCAGTATCTGCTGGGCTGCTGTTTCTACAAAATTACAGAAAATTGGAAGATATGGTCATCAAAAACAGTCCATCTTTTTCCTTTCAGAGTATGTACTAGTGGTCACCCGATATGTTTTTTTTTTTTTTTCAGGCTCAAACCAATAATTAGTAATTAAGCTAATCAAGGAAACCGAGAACGGATATTTGGACCTATAAACATTTGCAGTAAAATGGAAATCAAAAAATGGAAAAGTGTAGAGTAACCCGAACGCCAGCAGCATTTAATTGATTTTTTGAAGATATACATCAGAGCCAAAGTAGCACATATTTACTTTTTTTTTTTTTAAACTCCCACACATCCCTATAATCGCCAAAATTGGATCTGATAATCGCCCAGGATGACAATAGGTCGACCCCTAACATGTTCCTTCACTGACCCTGTCTGTGTTTCCCCGCGCAGGTGGAGAAGAGGGGTCACTGTTCGGTGGAGGACGCTCAGGCCGCCCTCGACCTCTACAAGCTGGTGGAGGGCCAGTGGGAGCAGGAGCTGCAGAACAAACTGAGGGACGACGACGCCCCACAGGAGCCGAGCTTCGCCTCCTCAAACCACTACATGCAGGACGAGTACTGGCCAGATGATGTCATAGCTGACAGCCAATGAGAGGAAAGTAACAAAGACATACAGTATGTGACACATTCAGTGGGAAATACCTCAACAGACCCTGTACAGACATCAGATAATTATAGATAATGTGAATGAAAAAAACAACTTTACAGTATCAAGTCTGGATGAAAAGTAACATTAGAGGTAAATGCAAAATGGATCAATTTTAGGGGGATATGATGAGATTTTCTGTATGAGAAGATTTACTGTATAACTTTAGGGAAGATGACTTTATTGCTTGAATAAAAACACTTTAACTTATTACATTTAAACATGTTAAACATGATTAGAGTTCCTAACAGCACATTTTCTGCTGTGATACCAGATATTTGTTGTTAGTTGTTAGGTAGGACAGACTTGATAATGTTTATAGTGTGACTTTGGTGCTGTTTGTTTGGGCTTGGTTAAAAAATAAAGTTTGGAGTTTAAAGTAAAGTTTGGGGTTCTTAACTTATGAAATTGAGAGTTTGAAGTTCTCATAACTGTATCTGCACTTACTTGAAAGGTAAAAATGAACAGTTAATAAGACGAGATGTATTTAAGGCCACATATGGAGCTATTTTGTTAAACACAACTGTATTTTTCAGTTGTTTGTTTTCTAAAGTGTCTGATCACATGAGAATATGAAAATGCACAAGTGGCTGCTATGAGCGCACACAAAAGTGGAACAAGTTGCAGCTTTTAGAATGTTTTTCACTGCCTTCAAGGCAAAAGGGAAACACATTTTTAATACTTAAGCTTTGGTTTAAACTGTTGCATTTTCATGTTTACACTGCTGCAGTTACCTCCATGTATACGTGGCCTTTGTTTTTATTGTAACAATTGTGTTGAATTGTGATGATGTTATTTCATTACCTCTCATTGTAAGCTGCTCTTAAAAGTCCTAATAAAATGGCATCATGTTAAAATGAAACCTTATCACTTTGTTTGCTTTCTGTGAATGAACGTGGAAACTAAAAACATTTTAACAATATTCTTTATTGTTGTGCCTTTTTTTTCACATCACTTTTAAAAGTCTTGTGCTCTGGTTTAAAACCTCCCTGTCATGTAAATTAATGTAAAATTCGTTCTTGAACTATTTAAAATACACGCAACACACATGTTTTGATCTCTTTTGAAAGGTAACTGATGTTTTTCCCCAGAGTCAATTGACATGGCATTGAGAAATAGAAATTTGAGCAATTTTGCAGATGGACGCCTCCACAGGACCTGTAGTTGTGACTCAGTGGCTAGAAAACATAATGGAACCACAGTCCATAGTTGTGATCCCAAACTCAAATTACAAAATGCCACAAAAAATGAATATTTACACAGTTTCACAGATGATAGTCAAACTTGGTTTTCAGCCCACAACTTCAGTGTTTTCACTGCTCACATTGTTTTCCACCACAGCTTTTTTCATTGAAAATACTGAAAAACCCCACTGTTCACTACCTACTCAGCACCAAACAATAGACAGACACTAACTGGTGACCATAGCTTAAGCATTTAGCAGCTAAAGAGACTCAGGAGTGGGGCTGCATCTAACAATTCTTTTCATCATGGATTAAGCTGCCAGATATTTTCCAGATTAATTGTTCAAAAAAATGCTCATCACAGTTTCCCTCGGCCTAAAGTGTTGTCTGTAAATTGATTCTTTTGAGCCTCTTCATTTATTGTCATAAATAACAAAGAAATGCAGCAAATGTTTGACATGTTTACTTCAAAAATGACTGAAACAATTAATTGATTATCAGAATAGTTGTTGAGTCTCATTCCCAGGTCGATATTTTGGGAATGAGACTCGACTATCAACTATATTATCGACTTGTGATTGTCTTAAGCTGGAAAACAGATCCAAGAGGTGGATCAGAAATCTAGTTTTCTCTCAGACTGCTTGATTTACATTATGCTTCAAGGTTATTATGAAATTTTTGCCCAGTGACACCAAAAATATACTGCCTACCTCAGCTTTAATAGACTAATTCTTGCATGTATCAGTGATTATTTAGCTCTGGATCTTGTAGATCTGTTGATAGGCAAGGTAGGGCTGCAGCTAACAATTATTTTCATTGTTGATTAATATGTCAATTATTGTCTCAACTAATTTAATCCATAAAATATCAGAAAATTGTGGAAAAACGTCCAATCAGTGCTCCCAAAAGCCCAAGAGGACATCCTCAAATGGCTTGTTTGTCTTGAAAGATATTCAGTTTATGGTGTAAAAGGAGTAAAGAAACCAGAAAATAATCACATTCATGAAGCTGGAAATCACCTATCGATTAATCGATTATCAAAATAGGTGGCATTTAATTTTATAATCGAGTCATTTGATTAATCGTTGCAGCTCTAATGATATTTAATAATAAATCAATGCTTGTGTTTGCAGTGGTCCCAAATAGACCTTGTACATCTTGTTACTTCTGTGAGCTTGGATCATTAAATGAAAGGTCACATTAATTGCAGAGGAAAAATTCCAACCATGGCGTCACCGTCGTCCAGTGCCAGATCAGCATTAACAGCAGCATTGTTGGCACCAGCAGAATTAACGGGTGAAACCACGGCTCTGTTGGTGTTGGGAAACATGTTCGAGATCATCCAGAGCAGCAGGTCAAAGTCTGTCACAAATACTGGATCAGCATGTGAAATCATCTAATGGCACTTTGTCCAAATAGGTTACAAAACCCACTGCAGTAAATCCACTCCAAAAAAATAAAATAAATAAATGTATTAATTAAATGAGTCATTGAGCTGAGATGCTGCGCAGCTGTTTGTGGTTGTTTCATTTTAGTTTGCATGTGAGATTATGATGCATTGTGGTTTATATTTTAACTGACATTAACGAAACATGAAGCACAGTGAGCTGCAGATGGAGCTGTACATTTTGTTATGGCTCTGAGAATGGCTTTGTTTCTGCGCCTCAGCTTCTTTCTCTCTTACGCAGACCCATGAACACACACACCACACACACACACACACACACAAACACACACACATTCAAAGCCTGAACTTGGCCCCCAAAGCTCAGGCTATAAGGAGAAAACAGAGAGTAGCATTGTTTGCCCAATCCGTCTAATTTTGTTCCCCAAATCGCTTTATTGAGCAGATCAGGCCTGATTTAGCTGATTACTGGTCGGCTGCCTGCTCCTTCATCATCGCATCAGGAGGAAAACGTGTGTTGGTGACGTTAGTGCTGCCGGGGTCACAGAGAAGAAAATGGACGACTTCCAAACATCACAAATCACCACATGAAGGAACAACTGACTGCAGCGATGACGAGTAAAGTTAACGTTAGATACACATATGGATACTGATGGAGCCTCCTGACCTCGCTCTGCATTCATTTCGTTAATACTTGTGCACGTTTTCTGAAAATCAAGGTTCATTTATCAACCCTTAAAGCTTTCAGAAAACATGCAAATACAGACAAAATGAATGTACAGAATGCTCCGTCCATATCTGGATCTCACATTTAGCATGAATGAGTCTTTTCAGACACAGACAAAATGGAGCAGTGCCACCGTCTGCAATGCTGTCTCGTACACTAGACAGACACTATTACAACCTCCTCCATCATCACCATGCTTGTGTTTGTCTGTGATTGTTGCATCGCTTGAAACAGATGCATCTCTTTTTGCACATAAAGGGTTTATAAATGAGCCTTAAAGCAATATTCCACCACAGAATAATAGTCCACTCAATATGAAGATGGGTGAAGATCTTCAGTTCACAAAACAATCCTGGAGTTTCAGCAGAAAACAGGGTTGCAGCTAATGGCAGTGAATGGTGACCACGGATAAAACGTCTCCATCCTGCTCGTGTGGTGTAATCCAAGTGTCCATGAGCCGCAACATTAAAATTTAACCACAAAAGATACCATTTACACCATGTTTTTAGCCGAAATGTCAACTGTAGCCTCCCAAGTAGCATGTAAACATGGCGTCGATGTATCGCAAGACTTCGTATACCTCACGATAGTTTCACACATGCATCCATTAAGAGATATAAGAAGTCTCGCAATACATCTCGGGAGGTGCATTTTGCCCAACAAAAAATATAACAGCATGTTGTAGATGTTTCTATTTTTACTAGAAACATCTGGTGGGCAAAATCAAACTTTATTGAGGGCCACTTTTGACCTGCAAGCCCCACTTTGGGCAGCCCTGTCTTAGACATACTGGAAGACATAACGGTCATAATAGGACATAAAATTGTACACAACTCTCTAAAATAATTTTAAATGGGATCTAAGGAAATGTGTTCAGTTGGTCTGTGGCACCTGAACACCATGACTGCAACTCAGCTTGTGTTTGAGGATTACTCAGTAAATTAATGCCCAAAGGTTTATCTGAACTGTGAATGGATCAACTGTCTGCTACAGATAAAACAACAGAAGATAAATGGGGCCCCCGTCACCTCACCTCTTACACACGGGCCCCGTAAGTCTGATTTAAGCCCCTGCTAATGTTTCCACTGTTTTTGAACACATTTCTTCAAACCAAGGGCAGAAAAATCATCATTTTTGTTTCACAGCTTGAACCAAAAACCACAGCCATTACTGCGATGACAGTATCCTGTTGTATTTACTGTCCAGTGGCTCTTTGTTAATTTGTTTTCGTGCACGCCTCTCTGTTGCTCAATTACTTGAGATTAAATCTAGACATTTTTTCACTAAACCTCGCTCAATTCAGATCAGGCATGAAGACTGAGTATGTGTGTGTCCGATTAGATGAAGTGCTCACAGAATTTATCACATTATATAAACCTTCACGCTCAGCTTCTAATGCTCGCTATAGCACACAGTCCACAACAGCACAGCTGTGCAGGTGACGGGCATGTGCGCAGTATCATTATGTTCTGTGTGTTGACATATTATGTGTATGTGAGAACTAATCTGATCACAGGGAATTGTGGATAGGTTAGGGTCCATGTTAACTGATATGAATGCACCTAAGTCTAAATCCAAATCCTTGTGGTGAAGGTGGTGGTTAAGGGCTTGTGTGTGTGTGTGTGTGTGTGTGTGTGTGTGTGCATGTGTCGGTATTTCTGGCTTATGAACGCATAAGAGATGTTGAGTTGAGATGTTTTGAAGCTTTCCTCCTCAGTCAGAATGATGGATTTCCAGTTTCATAATGTGTAAGACATCCTCCACAGATAATTTGTACTGGGTACTCTACTGTACTTTGTTCCTACGGATGCATTTTTAATTATATTTCCCTGTGTAGGCTTGCAATTAATGATTATTATTATTATTATTATCAGTCCAGTTTGATGTCTTCATACTTTTTTTTCTTTTTCTTTTTTGTCCGACCAAAAGTCCAAAACATTCACAACAATATAAAAGACAATGAAAAAAGCAAATCCTCAAATTTTTGCTTTACATGCCGGGAGGATTAATTGATTATCAAATAGTTGCAGATACCTTTCCTGACAATCAATTTATCGACCAGTTGATGAATGAATCTAAGCCTGTTCATGTTGCAAAAGTTAGAGCACATGGACTCTGCACCAGATCTGATGGCAGTCATTACTGCATTATTACACGAGTTCCCAATACTAATGGGTCTGACCACACCCATCTTCAAACTTTACCTCATTTTAATCTCAACTACACATCTG
>JAJHUR010103265.1:0-10041 GCA_027495735.1 Lutjanus campechanus
CTCTGGTGGCTCAAACATGTCTGGACATGTCCAATAAAGCTGCCTTATAAAGGTCGTGGTGGTGTTTGACACTGAGACAGCAGAACAGACACGCACTGAGCAATTTTTTTAATCATTCAAATTTAGCTGGGTGGGTAATAAAACATTTCTGTGGTGTGACAAACTCAGAATACACATTTATTGTTATTTTATCTTTAACCATTTGCACGCCAGTTAAATAAAGTTCTATACAAATAAACTTCTTGTTATTCAATGTTTTGTGTCTGGCCTTAACATTATACTTGCAGGCTCTTAATCCATGTCTATAGAGAGAAGCACAGTGTAAGCAGACAAACTGTGGGTGGGGAGCAGAGCCACATGGGATTACAGCACAACAATGTCCCCCTGGTTCACTGCAGCTCCACTGTTTTGTCTAACAAGAATACTGTTATGTAGAGCTGAGGAGTGGGATAGTGAGAGGAGGAGAGACGGGGCCTCCAACACAATTTCCATGTTTATTTTCCAGGCCTCTAATGGGATGTGTGGATTGTGACAGGGTTGGTAATGGATGAGAAATATGACTCTGAGCTACACGATTTTCTTTTCTTAATTTGTGAACTTACCGTGGTTCTAACTAGAACCATAAAGGGTTCTTTGGGTTGTCCTTGTATGAGAATCCTTTGGGACACTTTTCAAAAGTTGCTAAGAGTTTCCAAATAACTTTTAAAAGAAGCCTATTTTTTTGCAAGGTGCTTTTTGGAAAAAGAAAAATAGTTGCCCAAATAATCTGAAATTTCAAAACAAAATTTCTAAATTTATCACTGGCCATCACTGGTTCAGACCTCCCAAATGGTGAATGTACAAAGGGACAGACAGCTTACATTAGTAACGGTCGATGGCTAATATGATCTTGTTGAAAACATGTCCAGTATAAACACTGATTCAATTTCATTTCCACATTTCAGTGCCTGGAAATGATTAATTCATTTTCTGAGATTAGATCCTCCAATCCCCCACAGTCATGAGGAAGAAAAGGATCAGAAACTGGAGGTGTCAAAGTCACAAGAACAACACAAGAGCTGGAGGGCAGGATCTCAGCTGACACGGATCTCCCCGGCTCAAGCCTTTGCTCCGTCCTCTCCGCCTGAACTTCTAACACCAGTTTGGACAACTGGCAAACCCGGGGGTGGTGGAGATCAGGAGAGGGATCAGTGCTGAACTTAGCTCGTAATTACGATAATCAGTCCCTGTTTGGGTTATAGATCTTTGTCTTTTTGGGGGGACCACACAGCTCGGAGGAGCCTCCAGGGGTACAAACATACATATTTTCTCTTGGGTCGAAGGCGTTCGGACGGATCTGTGTGGTCTTGATGCATCTGTAAATTCAACTCCAGGTTTCCCACTCATGTTTTGTCTGTGGAATTATGTTTTTAAAAGCACGACAGATGGTACATTCTGCGCTGGTGAGAGGAGAAAAGGCCATTTCAAACACTGGATTCCCTTCCCTCCTAGCATCCTTCATCCTTCATTCTTCATCCTTCAACTTCATTTCTTAATTTTCTGCTATTTTTGCCCCTTTTATATAAGTCATTACTATATTTCTGTTATCCTTATTGGGGCAACGTAAGTCTGACCTTTGCCCTCTTTGAAGTTTTTCAATGATGTAATAATTTAAACTTCTTATACAGCTGCATTCACAGAATGTTATGTCAAATAAATATTACGTTTGGACTTTGCACAAAGGAAATGATGTGAAGAAAGAACAATGAAATCATAAAGACGTACTAAGGTCAATTTATTGCAGTTGTATAGTGCTGAAAAACGAGATTTTTATCAGATAAACGCTTCTTGCCAAAACCATATTTCAGCGCTGAGATGCTGTGTACACAGATGTAACTGTCAGTCAAAAAATGTATAAATCACTTTCCAGATCCATTTTCATGAGGCTACGTCCCCACCGCCCTTATCTTATTTATACAGTTTGCGTAAATGTGCAAACACACACGCACAATGCTCTAAGAGGCCTTACATAATATCTTGATGCGGTGATAAAAGGTGTGTTCTCACCTTGATGTTACGAGCGGAGGGGCAGCTGCTGCCAACAGCTGGAAACAGCAACCTGTAATTAGATTTTAAAGGAAGTTTAATCAGACCATCTGCTCATTTAATACAGTTATATAATGTTAAGACAATAGGTCAAGTGCAACAGGAACAGTTCATAAATAGGTTTTAAATTTTGGATGGTACGTCATTTATTTATGTTTTTTTAGAATTTACAGGTGCATTCAGTTGATTTTAAACTAAAACAAATGTCATACCAGAGCTGTTTTTAAAGGAACAGCTCAAGTTTTTGGAAATTTACTTGCTTGCTTGCCAAGAGTTTGAAATTCAGATTGATATTGCTCCAAGGCAATTAGCTTAGCTTTGCAATGACCTCTGGAGAAAAGAGTTTTCTCCTGGTTCCAGGTTTTATGCTAAGCTATGCTAATCATCCTCAGCTCTTGCTCCATATTCAGCATACATAAGAGTGGTATCAATTTTCTCATCTAACTCTTGGCAAGAAAACGAATAAGCATAATTCAAAATGTGGAAAGATTCTTTTATGCTTTTGGGATATGTCAAATCTAAGGCTCTTCCATTGTCACTTCGGGCTGCGCCGAGTCAAACCATGCTGCATTTTTTCCATTTCCAGGACCTCTTATAACATGCAGAGTTATGCTGAGTTGCACCCGAGCTGGACCATCTCAAGACTGAGGCCACTGAGTTGCGGCGACGTCTCACTGGTTGCAGCCAACCTGAGTATGTGTGAGCAAGTGAGTATTGTGAGTCTCATCTTTTGTCTGTTCAAGTGTCTGTGTGTTTAGCTGTCAGTACTTTTCTAGCTTCTAACTGAATCTCTGTGGTTCAATTTCTCTACTGTGTCACTGTTACTTACTGTACTTTCAGATAGATGAGCACATCATCAATTAAAAGACACACTTAAGGCACGTAGCACTGTTGTAATGGAGATGCAAACCCCTCCCATGCTGGGCTGATGCTCTTGGGCAAATCTAGTCAAGCCAAGTTATGGCTGTCTAGTCTCAAGTGCAAAATCAAAAACATATTTTTCTTTAGCCAGTAGTGCTACCTACACAGTTTTGGTGTGAGTTGCAGAGTACTGGAGATATCGGCTGTAGAGATGTCTGCCGTCTCTCCAATATAATGGGACTAAATGGCATCAAACAATCTAGATAGATAAATAGCACTACAGGCCAGAGGAAAACTGTTTATTCTTCTTGATTTTGGGGTGAACTGACGAGTCAAAGTCAATTTCATGTCATTCAGGTCTCTAAAAATGCCGTCCCTTACCAAAGATAATTCCAGTTTATTACAACTTGGCTCTTATTTTGATAGTTTTGGCCATCATTTCTATTGGTTATCATTACATTGTTGTCACCAAAGTAATTGTTGAGATTCAGGAGCATGAAGTGTGACAAGACAAAAAACATAAGCTGCCAAAAATTCTGAGAGGTCGTAAACAAACCAGTAGTTTAGATTATCCGTAGTTTTAAATCTTTTATTCCAAGAGTTTCCAAACTTTTCCATACAAAGGCCACCCCAGCTAGCATGAGCTTATGGCTGGGGCCCCTCTTTGACAACCAGTTGGACAAAGAGACGGACAACCACATGGACTAGCATTTGAATATGTGGCATGAACTGTCCTCAACATCTTGATGCGACCATCAGTATTCAGAGTCTCAGAGGGCCAGATCTTTGGACTCACCCTGACTGGCGGCGAGAGTGTGGGTCACTTCACCAACGATGACAACATTGATGATGTTGATGTTGAGGATATTGCTCCAGTTGCTGAGGCCAACATGAGAATCAACTTGTACATAGAAGAAGACCCTCTGCTCAGTGGATCAAGGCAGCATCCTCAAGAGGATGACAATGACGAGGACGAAGAGAGCAACAGTAAAAGATTCAGGTAGTCGGACAAGTTCGCTGACAGCAACTGGTCTGACAGTGATGGCGGCAGGTTTGGATATGAAAGTGAGGATGGCGATGACGATGAGACAGCTGCAGAAGAAGAAGAGGAGGAGGACCCATATCATGAATCGACCCCAAAGAGGGACAGAGATGAGCAAGATGAAGATGAGAGAAACACCAAAAAATTCAGACAGCATCACCATCAACCACTGTCAGATACATGTCCCCAACCCCGTCCATGCAACATCCCAACATGTCCCCAACCCTGTCCATACGAGAGCCCAACATGTCCCCAACCCCGTCCATACGACATCCCAACATGTCCCCAACCCCGTCCATACGACATCCCAACATGTCCCCAACCCCGTCCATACGACACCCCAACATGTCCCCAACCCCGTCCATACGACATCCCAACATGTCCCCAACCTCGTCCATACAGCATCCCAACATGTCCCCCATCCCATCCACATGACATTCCCACATACTCCATCCCGACCACAAGACACCTGACATGTCCCCCATATGGTCCACACAACATCCCAACATGTCACCCACCCCATCTACATGACATCCCAACATGTCCCCAACACTCCACACAACATCCCAACATGTCCCCCATCCCATCCACATGATATTCCAACATGTCCCCAACCCCGTCCACAAGACACCCAACATGTCCCCCACATGGTCCACACAACATCCCAACATGTCCCCCATCCCATCCACATGACACTCTGACACCCAACATTACAAGATCTGCTTCATCCCAGTAAAAACCTTACACAAAAATGCGTTGAGCCATGAATCACACATATGTTTCTCAATTTAAAAGATAATTTTTCAAGTCAAGAAAGCTGCAGTTTGTGGTTCACTGAGCAGTTTCAGACAAAACTAAACTAAACTAAGACAAACTTACCACAAGAGACTGTCTTTACTTGTAAAATTATTTTAAATTGACAAATATCATATGTGTAATTTGTGGAACAGTTCAAAAAGAATTTAAAAAGTTGTCTCTTGCCATAGACCACTGTTCATATTTTTTCTGACTCTATGCTGTGAAATTGATATACCACTGCAACCCTACATTAGGGTGACCAGGGAATTTTCCGGGACACTCCCCATTTTTGGTGGCTGGTCCCTGGCCGGAGCTGTCCCCAGAAATGTTCCAGTTTTTAACTGTGAGTGAGTGAGTGAAGGGGATAGAAAAGTAAAGGCAAAGACATGATTACAAAGCCTGAAAATGTATTTTTCTAAACAACATTTTAAAAATAAAATACAAAAATGAGGAACCTGTGTTTTCTAGTTTTTTTTTATTATTAAAGATTGGAGAAGAAGGAGAAGACCGTGGTATTGCAAAGTATGATTTTCTGACAGTTTTCAAAGCTACTTATTACCCATTTTTATCAGTTGGCTTGCACCATGTTTTATCACAGTACAACAGCTGCTATGGTTAAAAATAATAAAAGAAACTGAAATTGTCCCCCTTTTTAATTTCATTTATACTATCATTCAAAATTTTAATGCTGTCAAACTGGAAATGTTCCCAGTTTTCATTTCTGAAATCTGATCACCTCACCTAACGTGTGGTAATTGAATTATAGTGAACCAAATGATGGACCTACAGGACGTCCGTTGATTAGGTGATCCACATTCGCTCCACATGCTGCTCAAAGAATGTGGGGTACATTTGGCCCAGATGACGAGTGATGCGTTCTCAGTGTTTTTTGGGTGCATTCACACCTGTACTTACTGAGCTGTCCACTTGTGATTGGATCACCCAAGACAGATGTGAATGCCAGGCGTAAGCAGGCTCCAACAAACAGTTTGGAAAGCAGAATTATCTTAAGTATGTCTGAGCAAAGCTAAACTAAAATATGCTTGTAAGTATTTGCCAACTCATAACATTATGTGCATGGTTACACAAGATCTTTTGTTTTCCCTGTGGACCCTGCAAACGTTGCCAGGTTCAATAATCCGTATAAGGTCATGCTTTCTTTTATTCAGGTCCTTTTCCAAAAAGATAATAATGCTCCACCACTGCAGACTGGGAGCAATCGCGGAACCTAATGCACTACTAACAGTTGCCCTAAGCTATCATACATAACAGTTTCATAATCATTACCTGGAAATGTTGCTGCTTTAATTCCCACTGGAGCCATCAACGAATATTTATGGAAATCATACTGTACCAGGTCCCGAGCCAGGAAGTTGCCGAAGCGTCTCACATGGAAAATAAACTGTGGCTCCTGATGCAGACGTGGAAAATTGCAGGACCATTTAAGGGTTGTGGTGCAGTGAGAACGGGACAACAGAGTAACGAGCTCTCGCTACAATCACAGATAATCTGAGATTCTCGGGTTTCCTCGGGGACCGGAGAGCTTCGTTTCTCAGCTAATCTCTTTTTGAACATTTGGGGGCTTGGACAGGGGAAGGGAACAGTAAACAATCCGGTGACAGATTTTAAAACAAAGCGCTCACCCCACGAGCATTCATACCTGACGGGGTGAGTCAGTCTGGTGAGGCAAGCAGGGAGGTTACTGCCAAGCGGCTATTTTCAACTTTGCCTAATCTGTTAGTGAATGCACGCTCTGAGAGATAAAGGCGCTAACCAGAACCATAATTGGTTCTTCGGCTTGTCCCCATAGGAGAACCCATTTTGGTTTCTAGTATAACCTTTTATAAAGCTTCCACTTGGAACCCTTTCAGAGCGTTGTACCTAGAACCCAACATAACGGGTTATATTTAGGACATCTGTGACTGGTCCGACCAGAACCTTTTATGAGAGGGTCTAAAGGCGAACCCTTTTATGGTACAATGGATTCTACTCAGAACTCTCCCCAGGGGTTCTACCAAAAACCCTTTTATATTCTAAGAGCTTTATCTAGAAACCACCCAACCTTTTTATATTCAAAGTGTTTTACTGAGAACCCACCTCAGGGGTTCTACTGAGAACCTTTTTATATTACAAGGGTTTCACTGAGAGCACACACAGGAGGTTCTACAGAGAACCCTTTTACAATCAGAGGGTTTTATCTAGAAAAAAGGCAAGAACCCTTTTACATCCAAAGAAAGCTTGACCAACTTAAAAAAAAGGTTCTTTAGAAGCCAATGGTTCCTTGTAGAACATCAGCCTTTAAGGAAGAATTCCTTTTTGGAAGCTTTAGTTCTAACAGTGTGTGATATGTGGAGCGGATTCCTGTTTGATAGCTCTCGTGACTGAGGGAACAGCTAAATCAAAGCGGAGGCATTCCTCCCAAATATAACCTGCATGTGCTCCCACTCAAAGTAATGTGGAAAAATGCATCTCGAGGTGTTTGATAACCATCTTGTTTGTAAGTTATTATACCACTCCTGGCAGGTCATGTGCCCTCAAAGCACTTCTGCTGTCCACTGCACTTTACCTCAATGTCAGCATGTATGGAGGGATTACTCACTCCCACACACTCACGACATGAAACACACGGGGAAAGTCTGGCATTACGGATGTCCAAGCAAAACTCCGGTTAGCTCGGAGTGAGCGGTCACTGAAAGCCCTGGGCCTCCACAAGAGGAAATGAAAGAGAGCCTGAATCTCCCTCAAACACAGAAAGCAATATCTGGGAGCAACACATGAATATAACACACACACACACACACACACACACACTTGTGCACATTTGTTTCACATTTTCTTTTGACTGGCTCATTCTGCTGAGCACAAAGGCTAGCTTGTTAGGTTTAAGCCTGAAGGCTGGTTTAGCCGGGTTAGTTTGATTTGGTCTGCTGTAAACCTGTTTCTGTTTACTGGTCTGAGGACAATATTTAAACATCACCTGAAACATCTGCTGTTGCATAACTGACCCAAATTTGATCCAAAAGTGAATTAAAGCTGTAACATCTCAGCATTAAAATGTCTAATTACGCTACAGACATGTTATATATTTTGTTGAGCTGTTTCCAAGGTAATGGTGCATATCCTGCTTGCCATTGCTGGCTAGTTGCTAATTGCTATAACCTCTGTAACCAACCAAATGTCGTTTACACAGCAATAGCTATAAAGTTGCTAACATTAGTTAACATTAGCCACAATAAGCTAATAGACATAGCAGACCAACTGAGGATGTAGTGGCAAAACTAGTGGGTGCATTGACTTAAAGGTACAGGCCTACTGTACGTAACATTTCTGCATTGAAAACTTCGAAAAAATTTGTGTGTTAAGCACACAACTCAACAAATATTTACAACAATGTTCAAACGCATTGTTCAAGTGTGATTTATTCAAGGTAACGGTGTGTTTCCGACTAGCAATTGCTAGCTGCTCGCTAGTTGCTACAACCTATCCCAGAAAATATGGGATATGTCAAATACGTCAGGGTCTCAAGATTAACTGAGAGAGTTTCCTGCCCTTCCAAATGCAGCCAGTGACAAATGATTAAAACTTTGACCTCTAGAACCCTGCGGTTGTGGCCTGATAGCATAACCCTGCCAACTTTATTAGCAAACATTTTATTGCACACCATAAGACTGCTGTTTACAACAAGCTTTTGTTGTAACAGACAGAACTTGGTCACAATTAGGGGCCCTGCTTCAGCCCTGCCTTTGTTTAGTGTAAAACATCCCTGAGGGGAAACACTTCCATCATCCTTTTAAAATACATGAATGTCTTAGTGAGCCATTATAATTGTTGTTGAAGCTTTTTTCTTTCCCACCCTTACATGTCATCTCCTAAGGCGAAAGGAAATCCATGAGACAAGGTGATATTTGTCTGAGAGAGGAGCACATTGAGCTGACAGCTGCTTTCGGCAGCATGTGAGTGATGACTGAACAAGTTCCTAGTCTGTCAGGACGAGCAGAACAGAGTGTATTTTGACATAAACATGGAGTTCAGCTTTTTGATTGAGGGGTGCTGTGAACCCGTTTGACCTCATGCTTTTTGAGGTTGCCCCCAGGCGCTACTTTGCTGGTCAGATTCTGTCTTGAGCTCGGTGTGTTATTGGCTGTGGGTGTGGATTTGGCAAACTGATCTTAAAGTTTCATATGCAGGGAGTTTCCAGTGGCCCCTAGCACCTAACCCACCAGTGATAAAAGAGATGTTGTTCCTAAAGATAGGAAGTAACAAAGTACAAATTCTTTGTTACTGTGCTTAAGTAGAGTGTTCAACACAAATATCTGAGGTTTCTACGCCTTACATTTTCAAAACAGGCTCATTATTTTAGTTTTAGTATTTTTTTTACTTGAGTGGAATGTAAAGGACATAAGACACTAAGACACAAGAAGAAAAGACCTAACAAGATATATAAAGATATATAAAACGTAACACGTAACGTAAGACAAAAAAGATGTAAGAGATGTAACAAGACCTAAAAGACCCAACAAGCCACAAAATACATAAGAAGACAAAAAGATGTAAAAGATGTAATAAGATGTGAAATACCTAACAAGACGCAAAAGACATTACAAGACAAAAAAGATGTATGATGCAAATCAACGTAAAAGAGGTAACTAGACTTAAAAGACATAAGGCAAAAAAGATGTAAAAGATGTAACTAGAAATAAAAGACCTAGCAGAATGCAAAAGACGTAACAAGACAAAAAGGACTCAAAAGACATAACAAGATGTAAAAGACCTAATACGATGCAAAAGACGTTAGAAGACATGACAAGACAAAAAGGATGCAAATGACGTAACAAGACGTAAAAGACCTAATAAGATCCAAAAGAAGTAAAAGACAAAAAAGTCGTAACTAACAAAAATGATGTAACAAGATGGAAAATGTTGTAAAAGATGCAACAAGATGAAAACAATGTTAAAAACTAAAAAGTTCGAACAAGATGGAAAAGACCTAACAACACAAAAAAGTAAAAGGTAAAAGTAAGACGCAACAGACAAAGAGGACAACTTTTTACTGTTTAGTACATTTCAGAGCCTGTACTTTTTCACGTTTACTTGCGTAAAGAAGTTGAATCAGTACTTTTTTAACACAAGTATCTGAACTTCTACTCAAGTACAGAATATGTGTACTTTTGCCGAGTCAGGTTGTTGCATTTAAGTGATACAGAAGCTTTAGAAGACACAGAAAAGCCTGCAAGCCTTCACGTGTCTGCATGTTA
>JAJHUR010103266.1:0-17062 GCA_027495735.1 Lutjanus campechanus
AATCCAATATCCAGTTTTTGTTCATTGGTTCATATTTCATATTAGATACTGCACGGCAGACTGAGGCTACAGTACAATTCCATTAAAACACAGTCACATTTAAGCTATTTGAATATACTTCTTTGATGGTTTCCCCTATTTTCTATCATTATTTGTCGTCTTCTTGTGTCTCTTTCAGTCTGTGTGTCGTGCTTCGACTTGGGAGGGGTGGGGGGTGCCTTTAACATGTCTGTGCTCAGGGGCTCATTGTGTCATAATCCATCCATGACTGGAGCTATTGTTAATTTATTAGTTACTGCATGATGCCTTGTTATTGTCCTTATAATAGTCCGTGCATCAGAGCCAGTTTATTGACATCTTCCTTTCAGTTGATTTCAACAGTGTTTGCTTGGCGAAATGTTTTGTTTGTTGTTGTTTATAGTCAGCAAACTTATCAGTCACTGTTTCTATTAACTTTGGTAATGGTTAATGAAATAGTTTGCTGTTAGCTAATCATTTTTTTTCCTTATTTCTTTGCTCATTATCACACTGAATAATATGATTGTGTATTAAGGCCATTATACACATATAATAACTAATTATAATAAAATATAGGGATGAGGGAGGGTTTGATATTCAGAGAAAAAACTCTGAATTCCTAGATTAAATTAGTAAATTTACAAGAAAAAATAGCATATTCTCTGAGATCAAAGTGGCAAATTTACGATAAAACCCCCCAGATATTCTCTGAGATTAATGTGTTGCATTAAAAGAAAAAACTCACTAATTCACAAGAAAAAAACTTGGATACTCTGTGAGATTAAATTGATATATTTATGAGAAAACTTTTCTCATAAATTTAAATTTACAAGAAAAAAACTCTGATTATAAAGATTATAATTATATAGAAGATTATAAAGTCATAAATTTGGGGAAAACAACTCAGAAATTCTCTGAGATTAAAGTTGTAAAATTTTTAGAAGAAAAAAGCATATTCTTTGAGATTAAAGTGGTAAATCTGCAAAAAGAAAAAATGTATATTATCTGAGATTTAAGTGCTAAATTTACAAGAAAAACCTATGAGATTCTCTGATATTAAAGTGGTGAATTTGTGAGAATAAAATTAGAATATTCTGTGAGATTAAAGTGGTAATTTTACCAAAAAAAATGCTTAAAATAAAAAATAATGATTCTCTGACACAAAAGTGAAGACTCCCATATATCACAAATTTATGGGGAAAAAAAAGAATATTCTCTGAGATTAAAGAGGTAAATTTCCGAGGAAAAAAAATCTCAAATTTTCAGAGATTAAAGACGCAAATTTACAAGGGAAAAAAATAGAAAAATAGTTTATCAAGGAACCATATCATCCTTAACCCTAACCAAATGGCCCTAATACCCCATTGTTGAACACTGAATCATTATTCAGTTAGAAATCTTGTGTGATTTATTCGACTGCTTGTCATTGGTTCAGTGTTAAAGTAAAGTCAATGCTGAGTCCTGTGGATTCAAACTATTTGTCCATATATGGTCATGTCATCATTTCGTCACCTCATTTGCATAGTACATAGTACTACTGTGATAAGTCTTCAGGGAATTCCTCCAACCTGCGATCTTCCTCACCTTTTCACGACTGTACAACTGGTAACCATGGTAATTGTTACCGTGGCAACATCGCCTCATCCTGTTCACCTGGTTCCTATAGCCATCTCCTGACTGTCCTGTGCCATTGGTCTTCATGTTATATAACTGATGGTCTGCAATACTACTGCTTTGAGGCTTAACTCTTTCTTTCCCCTCTCTTTCGATCATTCATGCAATAAACTCGAATGGTTTCATTGTCACCCGCTCCTTTAAAACCTCACTGCATTTTTTTCTCTTTCTGGCATCTGTGCTTTTTTTACTTTACACTCTCCCTTTCTCTCTCTCTTTCTCTTTCCCTCACTCACTCTCTCCATCTGGCTCTTGGGCTGGCTCATTGCTTGCTTCCCGCCATTTGATTGGGTGAGTTTCCTTGCTCTTTAACACGCTAATTTCCCACAGTGCACTGCTGCATTGCAGTATTGCAAGCCAGGCAAGCTCAGCTGCACTGTCCCTTCCACCACCACCAGATGCTTGGCGGTTACTAAGAGTGTGTGAAGTAGCAACAGTATTACTTAGTGCTTCTTTAGCAATTAACCCTGCTTCATTCTAGCTGCAGTGCTTCTGCTCTCATTACAATTTCTGCAACAATCACACAAACACAGTAATTGAAATTTACCAACAAGCACTGCAAATGTATTATTGACACTATGCGTGTTGTTATGATGGTAAGATGCAGCACTGTGTCACATTTACATTTTTTAAAGTTGTACTAGTTATTATTTCCTATGCACACATTGCAAACTACCATAGTAGCAAGAAGCTGACCTGAGAGATGTCTCTTTTTGCAGATATGACCACATTAAATACGACTGTTATTTTACACACAGTTTGGACTAAATAACAAACCATTTATCATCATCTTAATACAGTGAAATTGGCTATTTTAATTTCTTAATTTATGATATTAACCTGCTCTCTAGCTCACATTCCAATGCTCCTCTCTTCTCTCTGTTGTCATGGAGACATCTATTGGTTGTCATGGTAATCCCAGTAGTAAGGAGGACTGCTACAGAGTTGTGGTAGAGTGTGAGGATTGCTTGCATTGAAGGATGCTAATACCTCCCGTCCTCCCTCTCAACTCCTCTCCCCCCTTCCCTCCCCTCTGTAGTATTTGATGGACTAGGGGATGTAATGAAGCCCACTGTGACCCCTCAGGCGGGTGATGTTGACACCTCCATGGCTAACATGGCAAGTAGTAAGTAGTCATTTAGATTAACTAATGCCATAGATGTCATGGATGTTGATTTAAAGGAATAGTTTGGGGAAATATGCTTATTGGGTTTCTGGCAGAGAATTAGATGAGAAGACTGATACCACTGACATGACTGTCTGTGAAGCTTCAGCCAGAAGCCAGTTAGCTTAGTTTAATATAAAAACTGGAAACAGGGGTAAACAGCTGGCCTGGTTCTATCCAACTGTAACAAAATCTGCCTACCAGCTCACCTAAACCTGAATAATAAACATGTTTTATCTTGATTCTTTAATCTGTACACTAACTAACTAATTTAAAAACAAGAATACACCATTTGTATGGAGAATTATATGTTCTGAACTGGTGACTGCTCAGAACCAAGAAATGGATCCTTCCTAAGCCCCGCCCCTTTTTGTTCTGTGTGGAGAAAACTTGGTGCATTAGTCAACTTTCTTTTCCTGTAAAAGCGACATGTTTGTCACATCTTAAGTTAGCTAATGTAAGCAAAAAACTAGCTAATGATTGATGTAGATTTGCTAGCATTTTGCTAAAATGACTCAACATGTGACAGACATAATGTTTTTAGAGATCCCTGAGACATGTCTCTGAACCATCTTTTGATTTTTTTTTTTCAACATAGACTAAAGTAGAATATAGCATATCTAAATTCAGGAAACAACAAAGGAAACAAAGAAGGAGAAAGTTGACTGAGGCATCAAGCTTGCTTAATTGTTATTGGAACACAGTGCGAAAAGGGGCGGGACTTAGGGAGGGTCATTTGTAAGCAAATAACCCGTCATCATTTTGACACTTTAGTTTTTATACAGATTAAACAAATAACATATAATGTGTTAAATAGTGAGCTTTAGAGGTTCTGGTGGATTTTGATACTGTTGGACAGAGCCAGGCTGTGTTTCCCACTGTGTCCCGTCTTGTTGCTAAGCTAAGCTAACCAATTGCTGGTTGTAGCCTTGCATCTAGTAAACCGATATGAGAGTGGTATAAACCAGGCTAAATAAGTGTTTCTCAAACTATTCCTTAAAATAGGGCAATGAAAACAGGAGGCAATAAGCTTATCTTTGCATAAAGACTGGCTAGCCTGGCCAGTCTTTATGCAAAGTTAGCCTGGCTCTGTCCTTTAAGAAATAGTAGCAGAACTTAACTACAATAAACTACAGTTTGTTGTTTATATATTTCTGATTTTGAACACATTAAATATTGAGATACAGGGTGTTATTAGTGACCTTTAGAGGTGCTGGTAGGCATATTTGATCTTTGGAGAGAGCCCAACCAGCTGTTTCCAGTCTAAGCTAAGCTAATTGTCTCCTGTTCCATAAAGTGCTGCAGGAAAGAGTCTTAAAAGCTGGACAGGCATTAGCAGTTTTGCACTCCTGGTTCCCTCGTGTCAAAGTCAGTGGGTTTTTGAATGGTTTTTTGGGTAGATGCCTGGAATAAGGTCTGTGGTTGACACAAGCTTAAGAGATTTTCACCTTTTGTACTTGGACATCAGTAAATCCTTGTATTATTTTGCATGTTTTATAGAAGGTGGTTGCCAACAAGTTAAATGCCAAAAAGCTAAATGAGACTACAGAGGTGTGGGAGGACATTAAACGTAATCACATCGTCACAAACTCTATTCACTTGGTGGTGGTAATGTGAAGTCATGTGACCGTGGTGTAGTTCATGTGTAGCATTAGCTTTTTACCTCTGGCAACTGCATTTGCACTTTAATAATCATAAAAGCGGCGTTCATTTGTTCAGATCTAACTGAACAAAATGTGATCCTAAACTTCTATTTGCCACAGAGCTTATTTTCTGCACTAATCCAAACACTAATGAAAAACTCCTATTGGCTTTTTGTCTTCTGGGTTAGCCTACAAAACATACATCATTCCTGCAGCACTCTATACTTCACTTCCAACATTAGAGTCTAATCAAAGCCTTTTCTAACTCTTCTAACTTGTTTTAATTCACCTTCTTTTGTAACCTGTGTCTTAATTAATCATCTGTGTTCATAATAATATCAGTAAATAAAAACAGTGATTTTGCAGTACCTCTTTTTCTCTCTTTGTCTTTGTCACAGATCTCACAATGGGAACCTCAGCAGCCCCTCAGGTAGCTCCCCCGGGTTGGGGTGCTCCCATGGTAAATGTTGTCTGTGTCTTATAGCATGGAGTGGAGCTGCATGGCAGCGACAGACAGGGACTTGCAGCAAACACGAACATTGCCTTCATCTGGCTCTCCAGGTCCCAGGTCCAGTCATAGACCTAGGAAACTGAGAGGCGTGGCAGTCAAGAAAGGAAACAAGCCCTCGTTTAAAAGATACATCTCACAGAACCTCTAATAGAGCACATGCATTGCTAGTATATGTTTCGAAAACAGTCCAAACTAAAATTTTGGCAAATTTCAACATGCAGTCTGGTTCAAACTAATTGTATTTCTGGAATATCTACTGGAGAGTGATGAAGTGGCAAATGATAGTGCCAATTTGAAAAGCTGTTGCTTGGAAACAGCTTCTTCTTCTTCTTCTCTTAAGTTTACATTTTCTTTTAAGCCTGTCAGCGTCCAGGCAAGCCACCTGGTCCTACCCTCATAGTTGAAGTCACCCCTCACAGATCTTGTTCAGACCTGGTATTAACATGTGTCCTGGGTGATCTGATCACCCGTAGACAGCTCTGAGTATGAGTTCACACCTGGCATTACTATGAGTCTCCTGGTGCGCCTGGAGTGACCACTTTTGAACGGATCTCACTTCCCCACTCTATATGCAAATAAATACTACAGCTATTTTGTCAGTTGAAAGGAAATTGATGCCGATTTAGCCATTTTAGCCGATTTAGCCTCATATTTATCTGCACTGTCAACAGCTCAGCAGGCACACTCTGTGGTGCGCTGTGGATTTCATACCAGAACTATGAGCAGGACAATGCACACTTTTACTTTTTCTGATTGTGTAGAAATCTGATATTTTCACATCACAGGTGACAAAGAAAGGCATTAATGATAGAGGCAGAGAAAGTTTGTATCCCAGTGCACCACAGTGTCTCAGCAACATCATATTTTATGTATTGCATTCAATGACAAATATATAAGAAGTGTAAGAATTTGCCATAGCAGTTTCAGTTCCCCACTCTGTTTGCTAAAATGCATTGTTTTTAACTCACTGCTCAACAGCAGTTGCCATTAGCACACTGGGACAAACGAACACAATCTTTTCCCCCCAAATTAAGACATAAGAACATTAAGGGGGTTACTGGGGTGTTGACAAACATCCTCTGCATGTAAGAGAGCCCATATGTAATTTGTATTACAATGAAACAAATGATGCACTTACAGGACTTCAGCTGAGTAGGCAGTCTTTTGATGTGGCCTAGGCCACATTTGCATTCACACCACTGAAAGAAAATGGTCACATGCGGCCCGATTAGATCTCAATTGTGTCCTGAGTGCATTTACATCCGTACTCTGAGTTGTCCACTTGTGATCAGATCATCCATGACGGATGATAATACCAGGGCTGAAAAGGGCCTCATATTTGCTTCTTATTTCAGTTGTCTTTTTGGCAACAACAGAAATGACACTGAAGGCTCCCTGCAGAAAGCTTCCCCCCTGCTCCCTAAATCATTGTGCATGTGTAAATCAAACATGAACTACTAGTGACTATTAGGTTAAATCAGGGCTTTTGTTGTGCCGTGTTTGTTTCTTCATTTGTCAGCTTTTGTTGTCCAGGATTGCTGTCTTCACCGTCATTTTTGTGTGTTGTTACAAATCTTTTACGTGTCATTTGTAAAATGTGTGTTTGTGCATATTGTTTTGCAGTGTGTGAGTGTGTGTGTGTGTGTGGGTGTGTGTCTATCATGTATGTAGCATAGTAACATCCCACCTCCTCCTCTCCCTCCCCTCCTCACCTTTAGACCGTACCCATGGGTGTCCCTCCTTTTATGGGGACTTACCCCAGCTTCGGCATGGTAAGACCACCAGTCCAGTATGGTCTGGTAATGTCCCTGAACCTGTCTGGACATTACTAGACATTGATGGACATTGATGAGCCCTTTAGGTTTCCCTCACACTCATCAGATGGCCGACCTTGTGTCTTACTGTGTCTTTTTCCTTCGTTCCCTCTGTCTCTGTGTAAGCCTGGGGCACCAGGAGCTCCCATGATGCCGATGGTGAGGCCAGGCTTCCCTGCCACAGGAGCGACCCCCGGAGCACCGGTAACACTCTCATAACACATACATAAATGTTACAGCTGCCCTGACAAAAGGAGTTTTAAGTGCTAACAGTGAATGTGTCTGCAGATGTCTCCTGGAGTGGCCCAGAGCCCCAGAAAGCCTCCACCACCGAGGAACGCTCTGGATGACCTCAACATTAAGGACTTCATGTAGACTGACTGACCTGTAAACCCCCAAGGTATATAAAGAAAAGGAAAACAGAAAGCTGCAAGCTAACTTTAAGAACTGAGATGTTTTTTTTTCAATTGTCCAGTCATAGTGAGGGTTATTGGGCAGAATCTTCCATTAGCCGCATGGGAGCCATATTTAATCCTGCAGTCTCAACTAGCTAACAGGATTAATGAGCCCTGAATGGGACATTCCTGACCTTGGTGTCCCCAGAAAAATCTGAGGTGCAGCAGGATTAAATGTGACATTGTGACATTTCTCCTTTGTTTCTCAAGAAATATTGGATATTTTCACATCTTCAAAAATATTACAAATGAAACAATCTGAGAAGGAAAAACTACTTTTAAGTTGAACTGCTAACAACCCATGTCCATGATGACATATCATGTCATTTTATGATTTAGTATAGTAAATATATCACATACTTTTCCTTTAAGCCACCTCTAATATTAAAAAACGAAGCCTTGAAAACCATGTACAGCAAGCTATGGTCTGACATATAGCAAACATAGGAAGGACTTTATTAGTCTAAATTAATTGTAAAATAGTGTTACATTACGGTAAGGTATTTTTTCCTGCTTCATGTGAAATCTTCCACAGTATCATTAAAATCCAATGAGGGAAAGTGCCTTGAGGTGTTTTGCCGTCATATTAGTCCTCAGTTCATTCTTTGACCCTGGACAAGTGTCGTGCTAAAAAGTGATCATCCGCTAAAAACTGATCATATCGCCCAGTTTACTGTTTTGTACAACCACCCCCTCTCATAAATAACCAACAGCCTGCTGTTCTGTGCTGAATGTGGTTACACATTCCTCCTCGTGTGGTTTTATGCTAGTTTATTCTAACACACCCTACATACAACCATATTGTTTAGATTAAAATACTGCCAAACTGCTCTGATTTTACATGATGTCATCTGTCTCATCTGTTATCAAATGCTGGTTGAAAACATCTGTGCCATTTTCAATGCCCCCCCACTTTCCTGGTGGGGAGCTGCAGCCAGAAAGACAAGATGCATTATGGCAAATATAGGGTCAAGCTTGACTTCCATTGCTGACTAAAAGTCAGGACATGAGCCGAAAAAGTTGGGAAATACCAATATAATTGGTGTAAAGGACAGTTTTGGAGTTGAACAGTTATACAGCTGACAGGCATGAAAATTTCCTTCTCTGTCTTATTAGAGTATAAATAGTTAGACTTCACCTGTTTCTGTTGAGAACTCTTAATCACGTTTCGTTTTCTCTCCTCTTTAGGTTTGTCATTGTGTCTGGAGCTCTGTGGATGTGGATGTCTGCACTTCCCCACTGCCTTCCCCTCCGTCATGCCCCGGCCCCTTCAGCCAACCAGCCATTACATCTTCCATCTTTGCCCTCCGACCTCCACTCAGCCGCGACCCCCTGAAGAAAACCTGCCCTCCTTATCTAATGTTGTAGCACAACTGTGAATGTGAACCCTAGATACAGAAAAACTAAATTCCGTTTATGTGTGTGTGGGTGTGTGTGTAATTCAGTGTTAACCTTTACTTAATATACTATGGAAAAACAAACAAAAAAATAATAAATGTGTATTTAGATTCATTCTGGATTTCTGCGTATCAGCTGACTTGGAATGGTGGATATATGTTGGTTTCTTTGCGCATCTCCCAGACGAGGACCGTGTTGTTAAATGTGGACTGTGTTCGGTGTGTGTAACTTCACTGGCCAACCCCCCCGACTCCCACTCCTCTCTAACCCCTGTCCTCCAAACTAATACTGAGCTACGTTTATGTCATGAAAAACTTGGTTGTACCTATATCTGCTTGGCCATCCATCCTCCCACCTGTCAAGTTTGGAACAATTCCTGATCAAAATGAACCTGAGAACAACTTGCACTGCAAATCTGGACGTATCATCGAACACAAACTGTGTTCACTTTCATTTTTACTTTATCTTTTTTTAGGAATTGTATGAAACATGCAAAAATTTGTGAACTGTGTTCAAATTGACATATGCATTTTAGACTATTTTAAATAGATTATACATATTTTCTTTAATCTTTATTTTGAGAGAAAAAATATCATATATTTTTAGTTACGTCAAAAAAAAAAAAAGGCAAGTAGACTTAAAAATGCTCCCGCCTTCTTTGTACATACCTCTCAATCTGTATTCAGAGGCAGTATTGAATGGAAACTTTGCCCCGAGTGTTTACTGTTGCGCCCTCTGCTGGTGTGGAGTGATACTGCATCGTAGCATGCGACACAGGTCAATCTGGGATGCATTCTAATACTCTCAGAGAGCTCCTTTCCTTGTCTCCGCGTCCACACAAGATGAATTAACGTCAAGGTGGAAATCCAGGAGACAAGGAGGCATTTGTGTACATGATTGGAACGTGGCCTCAGTCCTCTTTGAGTCATTTTGCCGGTACATTCGCTCATGTACTGTCACTGGAAGTCTTGAGGACTCTCACTGTAAAGCACTCAAGTATACGCTGGATGTTCTGTGTGTTGTTTATTTCCAAAAAGTGACTGTATCTTAATCCATTGTGGCATTAACAAAGTGTTGAAAGAAAAATAAAGACAACTACGACACATAAAAACAAAAAGAATGTGGATAACTAATGTTTGCTAAGTATTCATATGAAGGCTGTGTTGTTTTTTTTCTTTTTCGGGTTATTATGGATGGCATCGTCCCCCCCTCCTCCCTCACCCCCCCGACCTGCATGTGAGTCCAAATGAGATGCAATAAAAGACAAATACACTGATCCAAACGACCCTCACGGCTCATCACTTATATCTGACTCTGTCAGCTTGTTGTTTGAAAATTCAACATTTTTATTTGTGATCAGTATGAATTATTTCTGTTGACAAGACCATCTGTTTGTGGCATGAAGATCCAGACAGACAAAATTACAATACAAGTGTTGTGACTCACTTTTAAACATCCAAAAAATCATATATGAGTAGAGAGTATTTCCTTTAACTTTACGCGAAATGAGTCTGTCATCAATTTTACTTATGTATGCATCCAAAGTAAACAAAACAAAATGTTTACACTGTGTAACACAGGAGAAAAACACTGGTTTTCATGTTTTCCTTTACATAATTACAGTTTCAGAGTTACTGTATATGAAATACATGACAAACAAACAACTGTGGTGTATAAAAAAAAAGTGACAATGAATTTCTCTCTCTCAAAATACAAAAACAAATTGAAGAACTTAATGTTTTTTTAAGAACACAAGGATTTACTGCATGTGATTTCCTACAGTCTCTACTGTAAATTAACTGATAAATGGCTGCATAGGCCACAGATCCAGAACCAATGACATGTGCAGCATTCTTGTATTACTGATTTACTGTGATGGCCTGCACAGACGAGGTGAGCTGGTCTAAATGTGCCAAACTTGTGCTCTTATTCTTACAGTTAGTGTTAAGTGCTGAGACTTGGTCTCAGGTCTCCTAAGTTAGCGAGGAGTGAACAGCAGAGGCAGTGGCTGCACAATCTCCAGTATTTTGGAGATGTATGATGATAAATTAATAAAAGATACAAGTGATGCCCACACTAATACCCACACTTTTATACAACATGAAAAAGTTTATGATATCATGGTTTCAGCATAAATACAATCAAACATTCACATGTTAGTGTGAGTCTTCCTAATGTTTGCAATATCCTAATTTATAGCAATTATAAATAGTGCATTGATTATGTTAGCTGAGCAGTGAAATACATGATTATGGTTAGTTTAAAAGACAATGAATAGCAAAACAGAAATTACAAATGAAACTAAAAATACAAAGATGGCAGTAATTTTGTTAAAGGGGAAGTGCATTTTCACGCATCAAAATTTGTTTCCAGGTGATGGAAACTACAGAAACCTTGAATGGTCGTGCTTGCAATCATTTTTTTCATGCTGTTATCTTGAACTTACAAGTTGATTATTTCGTTATCTTGCAAAAATGAGATTTGTTATTCTGTGATAATGAGATAATCACCCCATCATGACGCAAAATGTTATTTCCTCGTATTACTTAGTAGGCCTACCCATTATCAATCAACACATCAGACTGTACTTGGATCAAACTCTAACAGGCAGAAACTGTGAGATAATATTGAGATCAGTCCTCGTCATATGAGGGTGTCTACTCCGGCTCGAGGAATCGCCTTTTGTTTTCTTTGTCTATCAAGATTATTTAGCCCATTATCACAGAAAAACAACATTGTTATCTCAAGATGCTGAAATAATTAACTTATCTCAAGATAAGGGCCTTAAAAAAATCATAGCATGCATGGCTGTTCATGGCTTCTGTATGCGAGTAGGCTACTACTGCATATGTGAAAAGAGTTGTATAAAGCCTGTTGTAGCACTGCAAAATCTGATTAATTCCCTTAAGTGCTGTCACTTGAGTCATGCTGAGTTGGAATGAAGACTACAAATGTGAAAATGAAAAAGATCAGACGAGGCGGAGTTGGAAAGAGGTGAGTTTACCAGACTTCTGCAGCTCACTCCTCGTCTGTGCTTGAGGCTAGCAGCTCAAGGCTACATTAGCTGCTACTAGAATCAAACACCCAAATCTCTTAAAAAAAACTGTCGGTGGCCACGTTGCATTGTGGGTAATGTAGGCAACAGACTTTTACAAGGAAGAGGAATGTGTGGAATAAAGAAATAGGATATTTTTGGTTCTGCTGCATCAATTTTGATTCATTGTGAGTCAGATTATGTTAATGGTGTGCAATGTTAAGGACTCCCACACTGTTTTGGGAAAAACAAAGATACAATGAAACATGCTCAGAATTCCCAACATTTTCCACACGAATACATACAAAATGAATGCAGACTACAGACAGAAGACTCTGTCCATATCTGTATGTGGATCTAACATTAAGTATAAAGGACCATTTTATAATTGACAACAATAAAAGTTAGCACCTTTGTACAAAGCTTTTAAGTCCTACTGTTTACTATAAAGTTTTCAATTCATAAGTCAAAGTTTAGGACCATTCTTAAGACTAAGTTTTTTTTTAGAAGTTTTATACATACAGGCCCAGATCTTAGAGTCTCTGTCAAAGTGATAACACGTATTTCTCTCCTACAGTTCTGTCACTTTGCAGTCAAACCTCTTTACAGAGACGTGGATCTCCGTGGATCCAGTGACAGATCTGGGCATATTTGGGTGGAGTAATCCTCACTGCAACATTATAGTCTCTCTGCCCACCTCCATCCACCTCCACCCACTGATGGCCTGTAAACACCCCAATGACCCTCCGCTGCCACTTCCCTTTCCTGCCTCCATCTCCTGTGTCCTGCCTCAGACGGATATAAACGCCTGCACCTGTAGCACCCAGTTGCGCGTCACAGTGCTGATACATCAGATCTTCAGACTCGTTCGCCACTGAACAAAAACGGTACACCACCTTCTCTTCTCCACCTCCATCCAGCAGGCTTTTGTCAGCATCATAGCCTGAGAAGTGGATGCGTGCCAGGGTAGTGCCAGCGGGCGCCACCCCAAGCTCCATGTGCTTCTGTTTTAAGGGTCGTTTCAGCTCCAGGACAGCGTAGTCATAGTCAGCAGACACTGCGTTGGTGGAGCTCTTGGTTTGGATCCATCCTTGAGGGATTTGGGTTTGTTTAACTCGTGCCCAACGGAAGACGGGCTGCTTCTTGGGTTCAGCGCTGCGACGGTTACGATTAAGACTTTTCCCTCTGTCATTTACACCCTCCTCACCCTCTTTTCTTCCCCTGCGCCTCCTGCCTCTGCTTCCCCTCCTCCCTCTCGCAACATCTCCATCTATACTATTCTGCTCCTCATGTTCCTCCATTATCTGCTCCTCAACTTTCTTCTCGCCCCTCCGCCGCCCTCCCCTCCTCCTACCTCCTCTTCTTCTTTTACTCTTGAGCTGCAGCACTCCTACTTTAACCCTCCTGGCACTCTCTAGGTAGTCCCTGCCATCATGGATGCAATGCGCTGCTGTTAACACATGTTTCGGGGATATCAGGACTCCAGAGCAGCCTGTGGAGAGACGGACAGCTGTAGAAAAAGGATAGTTTGTGATGAAATGCGAGTCAGAAATCACAAAGCGTCCATCTGCTCCATAAACCTGTCGTTTCCTGCGGGTACGAGCTGGCGAGTGGTGAGACGTCTTATTAAAACCCTGTAAACTGACATCTGTATGTGTGCGAGTCCCATTCTCATACATCGTCTCATATCCCAGAATCCTCTCTTGCTCAGTCTGGTCCGGAGGCGGTCGACTGCTTTGACACTCTATTCCACAGAGTGTCTTTGTCCCTCCTCTCGCCTCATCCTTCTCCTCCTGCCCACCGAACGGAGGAGTGCTTAAAGGGTCTGTGTGAGTGTCCAGCAGCAGCGGGAGGCTCTGCCTGGTCCACCTGTACGCCTCGCTGTTCTCATCTTTACCAAAAACTCCAGAAACTGTGAAGGCAGCTGCACAGAGCAGCAGACACAGGAGGTGATTGAGTCCCATCCCACTGAAAAGAAACACAGAGATAGAGACAGGGGTGGAAGAAGTACTCAAATCATTTACTGTAAGTTCCTATGAAGACAAAATAATTAAGTTTGTTATCACACATGTAACCACCAGTATCTGGCCCAACAATGACAAAAAAGCTCTAGGTAGATATTCATGGGTATTTTTTAATGGTATTTCAGAATTTGCCTTTTTCCTGAAAATGATTAACAACTATTGATGAGTCATCCTGCACTTACTAAATGTATGTCCAATAAAATGACATTGCTGTAAAATGAAAATAAACACATCCATTTGGACTGGAGTGTACTCTGCAACAAGTCCCTCCCTAGCAGGAAACAATATACTAAATACTAAACACTTCACTAGCTGTTTCACAGGAACCTACTAAGCCAGTCCAAGGAACTTTCATATTGTGTTAATTTTGGATGCCCGTGTGGACAAAAGTGGTGGTGTTTCTACCACCACAACCAAAAAATATAACGTAAAAAGTTAGTATGTAAAATCTTCATTTCTAGAGTGTCTGGCAATTAAGTACAATACTTACCTCTTAAATGTAGTTAAGTAGAAGTTTAAGTCATAAAATGGAAATACTCAAGTAAAGCACAACTACCTCAAAATTGTATTTAGTACAGTAGTTGAGTAAATGTCCATGGTTAGGTCAACTTTCCACCACTGGGCAGAGATGACTAATACTATGGTGTATTAGAAATACTGTGGTTGCAAACCTCTGAACCGCCACCAACACCTCACATTTTTTCTATCAGGTCATGAGAGGAATCCTCTGCATGTCCCTACAGATCCTACTACTAACACTCACTTCTCTTTTGTATATTACACAGCCAGCAGAGGGCGCACAAGCTCAATTTCTAAAAAATAAACCACGGAGGAGTAAAGTGTATCTCTGATATTTGACTTTCTTGCCCATTCACATTGTGGTGTCTGCCACTGAATCAATAGAATATATATATTTAAAATAAAGGTAATGTTCTTTTTATTGCATGCAACAGCTTAATTTAACTATCATTTAGTGACACAACAGAGTATTTTTCGCATTAATTCTGGCAATTTGTCATATGAATTAGGTCTGATATTATTCTATAAGTCTATATAAAGATTTTTTGCATCTTAGAAAAGACGTTAGCCAGTCTAAAACCCAAGATAATTACGAAACGGTACTGTTGAAAAGAAGTTATATAGAAAACAAAGCTTTTGTAAACAAAATTAGGAGGAAAGTTATTGACGTGATTTTATTTTGAAAAGAAAATAACTTTCCTACCTGCAAACATTCAAAACAACACCCCCAAAAGTTCCAGTTTCTCCTTGTCAATAAAAAATCCTCTCCATCCAAACGGCTTCCAGCAGACTGGCTTCCATCATTTCCTGAGCGCAAAAAAAAACTGGAGAAGCTGTGCGCTCAGATCCTCACAGAGATCTGCATCCCACTGCACATGCAGAAAAAAAGTGAGGCAGAAGGGGGGAGTCGAACCCGGAGAGGGGGGGGGCAAGCATGAATGAAGGTTTTGATCATGTGATGACATTACATTTTAGGTCAAAAGTGGAGCCATGTGGAGAGAATCTGGGGTATTTTTCTCGGATTCCGCAAATATTTTCATTACGTCGGGAACGCGCACAGAACAGGGACGCTTTGAATCGAAAGAAATGAATTTAGATGTAAAGGTGTTTACAGAGAGATCTCCGACAAAATGTTGCCTTTGAGCGCGTGTTTATCCGGTGCTTCTGCGGTCAAAAATGCGAGTTTACATTTATGTCAGGTGACGTTTGAAGTGTGTCCAGAAACACACAGTTACAACGATACACCTCTCAGATCAGGGGAACCTGTATTTTAACCGGTGTTGGTTTATTTTGACAAGTGTGTCTCCGCTTGATGCAACAAGAGTTCATTCAGCACCGGACTCCTCCTTTCTCCTTAATTAGATGTTGTAGCACGCACACACACACACACACACACACACACACACACAATCAAAGGCTCAAGTATTACTTTTATCACAGCAGATGATGTATGTGTACTTACAAGAACTGGCAGGATTAAATAGTGCAGAACTTAAAGTTTCTATTGCAAACAACATATGCAAGTAAGTTGGGGACAGCATTTTGAGAGCAGTCTGGAGCTTTCGATCTTATCACACGAGCTTCCTCAGCAGATGGAGCCTTGTTGGTATTTTTTCTGAGTGCTTTAATGGCAAAAGTCTTGTCAAATGTTGTTTCCAAGGTCAAGAAAGAACACTGGAACTTGAATTTTTAAGTCAAGATGAAATTTAAAATGCTTTTTGAACCCTTGTAGATCACATCCCCAATCATATTGTGCACCTATTTAACAATATATACCCTGAAAAATAAATTTCTTTCACTCACTTTGGGGAAAGTGGTGTCTGTGACAGATTATGCTCAAGGTATTTTACAGTGAACTGCTTAAGCAACTACATGGAGCATAGAATGGGCCTCAAAAGCACAACAAAAGCTCAACTTTAACTTGTTGAAAAACAAAACATGATGACTCTATTTATGGATTTGGGTGAAACTGGATCATATCTTATGGAGAAAATGCTTTCTGCTTTTCGCTCTGATGTTCTGCGGCTGCTCAGCCTCAACTCTGTGTCAAAGTTTCTTCTAATTTAGCTGTTGTTAGCAGTCAATGAAACAAGGCTCAGCGGTAAACACGGCCAGACTGGGACTGAACACAGCCTCCAAGACCAACCAGGAACACAGTCATTTCCTGATGGAAAGATATGTTAACTTGTTGCTGTAAACTGTAATAGTGCATTCACCACTACTGGCTACTGTGCACACCAATCAATATGCACAACATGTCCATATCTACTTGTTTTTACAAGAAATATATAAATGGACTTTAAGCCAACACAGACAATAAATCCTTAAAGCAATATTATCTCACTCGTCTGTCTTTAAAAAAATGGGAGATTTTCCATCCTGATTGGTTTAGAGTGGCACTCTAGTTTTATAGGCAGAATTTTCTGTATATTTGGTCCCTTTTTAAAATTCAAGTTTTATATTGTTCTATTTGTGTCTGTATTTTTAAGGTTATAGTTATTTGAAATTCTCAAAG
The DNA here is from genome assembly GCA_027495735.1 of Lutjanus campechanus. Lineage (NCBI taxonomy): Eukaryota > Metazoa > Chordata > Actinopteri > Lutjaniformes > Lutjanidae > Lutjanus > Lutjanus campechanus. The sequence goes on from JAJHUR010103266.1 coordinate 16,771, forward strand.
ATACCGCTGAAAGTTTACTGTTTCAGTGGCCTGATATCATTTTGTAAAATAAAGTTTATTGTTAAAGCGATATTCCACTTTCCCAGAATAAGCCACTCAGTATGTACTCACCACTATGCCGATGTGATGATGGGTGAAGATCTTCAGTTCACAAAACAATCCTGGAGTTTTAGGAGAAACAGGGTAGCAGCCTCATCCAGTACAATGGCAGAGATCGGTGACCACGGATAAAACGTTAAAAAAAAAGAACACAAAACAAACACAAAACGTCTCCATCCTGCTCGTGTGGTGT
>JAJHUR010103267.1:888-16843 GCA_027495735.1 Lutjanus campechanus
TTTTTTTTTTTTTTTTTTTTTTTTTTTTTACTGTTCCCTGACTGTAACCATATTCTGCATGGTTGATCCTACTTCAGTTCATTTTGTGGAGAATAAATAAATCCATAGGAGTATCTGAGCTTGAATGAGTCATGTACTTGCACGGCCTAATTAATCAAACATGATAAACTTCACTGCACTGTGGCTGTTACCTAAAATATGTCATACAAGCGAGCGCTGCGCTAGACATCTTTAAAAATGAGGACACTCCGTCGATGATTCCTCGAGATTAAATAAAGGCTGAATGAATGAAAACGACTGAATGAACTTGGCTATTCGCAAATGCTGCAGGTGTGAGCAACAGGACAAACCATAATAAGGTGATTAAGGAAAAGAAGAGGAAAGAGAAAAATATGAAGGAGGAGGACTTTGAGTTTCTGAAACTCTACTTGATGAACATAAAGATCCACGGTGCTCAAGCAAAAAAAAAAAAATCTGGCTTTTTAATTTAGTTTCTGAGAGCCTGACACTTGGGGAAACACACAATTTTCCCTATAGTAACAAAATACACATGGATACCACATTTCTGTCAGATAATCTTGTAAGGATAATTTAAAAGTTACAGATGGAGTAGAGGGACAGAGCTTAGTGTTAATGTAATCCATGAATGCGTTCCAAAATTTTCTGAAACCACAGTGTGGTTTTGCTAGTTTGAGGTGCAGAATTACATTTGTTAACCACAGACTGTTTGGGGTCTGTGGGTTCTCACAGCTCAGGACAACTGTGTCCTATTAACACTGAGGACGTATAAACTTATAATCATATCTGGTTGCCAGAACACATTTGAACAAATTTTCCACTGCGTGTCTCGCTTTGTTTCCTCTGGTTTCACCGCCTAAAGCAATAATCAATCAGCGTTAGAAATCGCTCTGCACTAATCGATGTCTGTTAAACTGATGCTCTGTTAACGTCGATCGCTCTGTGTATGTAATCAACCAAACCTCGGAGGTCGCTGTCAGGTGAACGGAGAAGAAAAGCTTTTCTGTTCGCGCTGACATCTCTAAAACAGCAATAATGGATCTTTGGGAACAGCGGAACAAGCTGTATACACATTGATATATTATCACTTTACACAGTTAATATTGTTTAAATGTTAGCAAACAGTTTCCTAATTACACATCCAGCAGATATGGAGAAACATCAGCATCTATCTGGAGCCGTGTTTCTGTCCACCTGATGAATGTAACGGCTCATTTATGCTAAACAATAGATAGACATCTGGATGGAGCTTTCCGTCCATACTCGTGCATTCATTTTAGAGCTGCACGATATGGTAAAAACAATCATATTGCAATTATTTTGACTGAAATTGCAATATGCAATACAATTAGCGGGAATGATAATTTTTGCATTACCATTTTCTTCTATATTTTCTTTCATTTGAAGAACCAAATGTTTAGTTTATTACTTCATTATTGCACATTTTTTCTTTTTTAAAAATGCTGTTTTTGTGACTCTTCACAATATTCACTTTCCTTCTAGCTCTGTTTTGGTCTCCACCGACTCTTGAGGGAAAGATCTGGCTCTCTCAATCCATGTTCACCAGCTTGTTTATGTTTTTAGTCTGCTGTTTGGTGCTGGTATCATTTTTTTTTTTGTATGGAAAGGGGGCATTAATGAGCCTCACAGGTCAGAGTCAGATTTGTCAGAGCTGTTCCTGAAGGCATCAGAATGACCAATACCAACATTTTCGGTTGGTGAAACAGCAAAACAATGAGTGAAAATGAGGAAACACAGGCAGAGGACAGGGTCTCTGCAGATTCAGACACCACCACACACCTCTACAATATCATAAGTGATGATTGGAAGGGATTACGTCATATAAATATAAAATAAACTTTGCTTCTAGCTCTGTTTTTGGTCTCCACCAACTCCTGAGGGAAAAGCCCCACTATAAAACAGCCAGTTTGCTTCATTATTATATAAATGTTTGGCGAGGCAGGCAACGTGTCCATGGCTGTAAATTTGCAGGGGTTTAGAATTTATACTTTTTATCCAGAGTACCTCCTGGAACTCACCAGGAAAAAAGCAAACATTCATAAATTAATAAAAAACAAAACCACAGGGCTGTAACTGTAGTTCCCTTTCAGTCATCAGACCTCATAATGTCGGACAGCTGTTGAGTCGCAGCAGGAAAGAGATGAGTCTTTAAGGTGAGTGTTGTGTGACTGCAGGCGATGATGGTGAGAAATAGACTGAAAGACGAGACGTCTGCCTGACAAATCCATTTCAAACCATCACACTGAAGCTCCGTAGGATGGGAAACTCATCCTGTGTCTTTTCCATTCCACTCATATTCCTTATATCCCTTTATTACACAAGCATGCACAAAAACACAAACAGACACACACACAGACAGACCGACAGACAGACATGGCACCAATATTCAAAACACATTAGTCCCACATTCACAGCTTCACGCTCTTCAGAGGAGAAGAAGACACTTCAAGTATCAAATGTTGGAAGAGTCGGCCAACACAACAGCTGGACCTCAGAGTGTCAGTGTGGATGGATTCTGCATTATTGCTTCTGTCCTCACACGGTCTCTAGACACAAGTCTGCGGTGGATTCATATTATTTACAGCATTTTATCTGCGCTCAAAACTCATTATGACCTAAAAGGACTCTTGCTTGACATATATGAGGAAATGAAATGGGACATTATGAGGTATAATCTGTTGTGAAGGAAGCTAAATCGGTAAACTTGGGAAGAGTGTGCTGATAAAAGTGGAACCTGTTCCAAAAACAAGAGATTTGTTAACAAAAATGTTGAACAAGTCAAACATCCTGCAGTGTTCTGCCTTGTGGCCCCGCACCCATGGTTACTAATCTCTCTGTTTAGCCCTCTCATGGGCGTTTTAATAAAGTCACTTAGCAAGAAGCATGTGTGCATCTCTGTGTGTGTGTGTGTGTGTGTTTCCGAGGACAGAGAGCAGCCTCATTTAGTCTTAAAGGACGCTGCCATTACAAACAACTGATCGCTTGAAAGGTCTCTTCTACGTGTATCAAAGCGATATTCAGATTTTCAAGTCAGGTTTATTTTTTATAGCTCATATGAGTTCCAATAAATCCCAGACTACAGAAGGATATTCTCCACCATCACAGCAGTTTGTGAAATAGTCAGGAGGAGGCCGGGGCGGATGGGTGTGTGGGGTTGGATGGATGGGTCAAACAAACACAGGACTTTCACACAGGAGACTGGGATTCAATTCCTGCGTGAGACCGAGAGTCAGTGTTGATTGTTTTATTGGAGTAGTTATTTTAACCCAAAACATGATCTTTCCTGAATCCTAACCAAGTACTTTTTATTCATAACCCCAATCCAAGACCTTTATTTGAGTTTGAGTCCAACCAGATGTTACAGATAAATTCTGTGTCCTTACAGTCACAAGGGACTTAAGATTCCTTTTTATCTTTTTAAACACAACTTATTGTCAAAGTATTACCACTATGATACTATCAGAACTCCCACTTCAGTCAGTGGTGCACAGACAAACACCTGATTCTGAATGTCACCAAAACCAAGGAACTGCTCTTTGGTGGTCAAGAATTTCAAATACCTTCGTATCACCCTTGATAATAAACCAGCGACACCCATGAACGCTGCCAACAGAGGCTCTACGCCCTCCGTAAACTCAGGGCACTTTCAGTCACACCCTACCCCTGTGCTCCTCCTGTACAGGAGTATTATACGCCCCCCCTCCCCCTCCACGTCACCAAGAGAAACAAATTGCTCAAAATCACACGCATCGCCTCCAGAATCCTTTCTCTCTCTACCCCAGACCTCCCCCAGCTCTCACTGTCACTGCCATCACACGTAAAGCACTTACAATAGCGCCTGACCCCAGCCAGCCCCAAAACTCATTTTTCACTGTCCTCCCTTCAGGCCGCAGATACAGATCCCTGATCTGTAAAAGAGCACGCTACAGCAAGAGTTTTGTGCCCTATGTCACCTCTGACCTCAACAAACTGTAGGACTAACATGTAGGCTTAGTTCACATGGTAGGTCTTAATGCTCAATTCTGTTTTTTTAAACAGATACAATTTTTTTGTTTGATGGTTCACATTACTTTTTAAATGTGACCTATATTTGACTTTTTACATTGATTCCCACGTGTGAACAGTCCAAGGCCAGTAACAAAGAACAATAACAAAGACGTCAGGGCGTCACGCGCAGCTGTAGTTACCGCCAAGAAACCGGCACACAATTGTGACGATTGTCACTCAGTCGCTCTAGAGTGACGTAGAAGTTGAATTAAACACGACATGACTGTTCAGACAGCGGGTGCGCTGGAAAATATCAGACACGTATCCGATATAAGACTACCTCTGAAAGCGACCCAGGTCGGATTTAAAAAATCAGATTTCATGTGACTTGAGCTGTAGGCAAAAAGATCGGATTTGTGTCGCATTTCACTGCCGTGTGAACGAGGCTATGGAAACTCTCTCCCTAAGTGACCGTACTATAATGTGCTGTTTATTGTGGCTGTTTTTTTGTATCATTCCTTAAGTGTTCTCGTGTGTGTACAGGCTATCGATCTATCTGATATTTCAATGCTTTTCTTGAAATATTTCTTGAAATATGACTTTTTTGTCAAAACATTACAACTGTTTTCTCACCATTTATTTAACTTCTTCTAAGTATTACCGCTTTTTTTTTCCTTCAAACATTATAACTTCTTTTCTCAAAAACATGTACCTTTATTCTTGAAAGGTTAAATTTTTCTTAAAAATATTATGACTCTTTTCTCAAAATACTCTCAAAACAATTTTCTTGCCATTTTTTAAACTTTCACTTGTTTTCTCAACATAGTATGATTTTTTTGTCTCTATTTCAGCCCTTTTCTCTAAACATTATTACAACCTTGTTCACAAAATGTTTTCACAGAGTATCAATTACAAAGCACTAAGCTTTTGTCCAGCAGACTGTTAATGCACGACCGCATACCCAGCAAAAGCAGCGATATAGATCATATTTCTTTGTGGTAGAGTTCATTGTACTTTTAGCAAAGAAGAAATCTGTTGAATGACATCATGGCAAACTGCACTGTTCTGTTGTATAGTTGGACATAAATATACAGGATCAGATGTTTGAGTTTTAAACATGCACAAAGTTCACTGAATGCATCAAGCTCCACGACAAACAGCCTTAATTTCAAGTTGTTGTTCTCCTCTTTTTTTGTTTGTTTCATTTCTTGCAGGTCGGGCGTAACTGTGTATGTATACAATCCCACGGTAGCTGACGAGGACCTCCCGAAAAATAACACCGCGATTTAGAGACCACACTAACTCTGAGTGGTCAGTTTCTTTGTGTGTGGTTGTGTTTGCTAACATTGAGAACATGAAGAGGCCAATTTTCTTTTGTATTTTGTCATCGAGACAAATGAAACCATTTTCAGTGCAAACCTTGACCTCACCACAACTGTTGCTCACAAAACGTATGACAGAACGTGAATTACTTTGATTGTTTATCTCCATCATCTAGTATACATCAACCCCTACGCTGTATAATCGGTGCGACCACTGAAAACACCTCAACAGAGACGCATAATTGAGCAAAAAGACATTCAATGCTCACACATCTGTCCTCGCCGGACCTCCATTAAGGAGTCAGACATGGCTGACATTTTTGTGACAGTTTGGAGCCTCTGCCAGCCGACTCCTCTTCTTCCAGTTATCCAACCCAAACACAGCCATAAAAAGCCAGGACAAACAGTTCTCAAGTTTTGAGTCTGCTCTGTGCTGTACCTGGAATGACCCGTCTGAGAGTTTGTTCCGAGAATCTAACTGAAATCTTGGTTGCTCCCAACTTTTTTGTCCAGTTTTGACACCTCGTTACCTTTTTTGGACATAGACCGTGCATTCAATTCTGGGGGGAAAGAATCGTGGTGATGCAGGGGATGGATGGTCTCCAGAGAGCATAATTTTGGTAGCAGTGCAAATTCCTTTTAGATCACAATAAATATTAATTATGAATGAACTAAAGGGCTAGCTACACAAAGAATGATAACTAGAAACTAGAACAACCTCTGAGCTGCAACCTACACGCTGAAAACAGCAAGTTAGCACCTGGGATGGAACTGGATTTGTTAATAAAAAATAATCTTTTGTCTCAGTTTTCCCATCTTCCCTTTTCCCCCGGTTACTCTTAATTGCCGTTACAACATCCTGGACAGAATCTTTGGTTTTCCAACCCACAGAAAGAGGGACGGCCATGACGTTTTGTGAAGAACCTCTCTTATTATTGATGAGTATTGATGTCTCACCCCTTTATCATCTAGTGACCCTTTTCATTTATTTTGGGGTCCTTTTGTTCCCTTCAGTGATTTTAATGCTTTGTAAGTTCTGTTTGCTGTGGTGGGTATATGTTGTATGCATTTAGGGAAACAGAAATAAAAAAAAGGAAGTCAAAAGTGTTACCACCCTCCCACTACATCGACTTCCTGCATCGGCACTGAACGTTGGCACAGGACCTTAACTGTGCATTACAGATTTGTCCAATATTAATTTAATTCCTATGGGACACTGAGCTGGAACAACCTTACTTGTCTCTGTAAAATAGCTGAAACGACTTCAACATTTGCAGACTATGTAATGTAACTCTAAAATACAAATCCAGTTTGGTGTAGGTTCTATAATTGACCAGCCAGAGGTGAAAGTGATCTGAACTGTGAGGAGGATGAGAAAAATAGCCGCCTGGAGAAATATTAAAACAGCTGGTTCTCAGTTAAAAATAGACAAAATACCATGTGTGTCTGGGACATCTGTGTGTATACATGCTAAATTTTATTTGCAATGGACACACACCAGCTTTCTCACAGTTTGATGGCAACCATTGTTTTAATATCCCCTTTAGTAATAATAATAAAGTCAGAAATGGACACCTCATTTGTCCTGCTGTGTTTTCATGCGTTTGTGTGTAAGTGAGAGAAACAGAGCGACACCTTCACCTTCGACCAGACAGAAACTGACCAACGCTCGACTTTGAGGAGATGCCAGCGGCAGGAAGGAGGGAAGGAACCAAAGAAGAAAGGGTCTTTTTGTGAACTGCAGACCTGAAAGTCTTCCAGCGGTGAATGAGAATGAAATTACAGGAACAACCTGCTTTGCTTGACATCACATCAAAAGGCAGCCGTGAGGTAATTTTAAACGGACAAGGACAAAAGGACAGATTCATATCCGGAGTTAAGCTCAGTTACCACCGACTGGCTTAAGATGAAATGTGTGTGAGATAAAGATTAAATTGGATTATTGCAGCGGTGGATAAGAATGTGATACAACAAAGGAAGAACAGAAATAATAGGAGACAAACAGGGAATACTGTGAACTGTGTGTTGAACTCAACATCAGAATCTGATGAGAATAAGAATATGTTTCCACATATATCACAATATGGCAAATGTGTGCAAATTACAAATAAGATAATGCATTTTTGTTCAATATAATCTGGGTTCCTCTGCACACAAGTAAAGGCTTATGTCCATAGCATTTTTCTTTGGCAGAGCAGGAATACAGCACTTCTGTGGTGAGAAAAATGAACGCTGCACATGTGTTTGACACGATTGACATTAGCTAGGTTGCTAACTTAACACTACAGAGGGTTGACTAGAACAAGCTAAACACGCTTACAATGCATCAGGTGATAAAAGCACAACACTCACCAGCAACACTCAGTGTGCAACAGTTCTGCTCCCACAAACAAGATTTTCTGTCTCTTATGACAGTTCATAAAGCTCAGACATTATAATCACCCGTAGATTGGTACTTACACATTATCTTGTATAGACATCATGGCCAGGTGGGTGGGGGGTGGGAAAAAATGAAAATGTTTTGTGTCAAATGCTGGTAAACAGTGCCCTTTTTCTCAAAGAAAAATATGTTTAAAAAAAAAAAAGGATAGACAGACATGGCCAGATTTCATTTTCTTGGTTACACCCTATATGATTGGTTGTCTGCAAAGAAGAAGCAGTGAGAACGCCAGCGCCTTTCTTAAAAGTTCAGAGATTTTTTAACCAGAAGCGTTTGGATCAGCTGCACAAAAAAAAGTCAGAGTGCTCTGGAAAAAAAAAGACACTGGGTGCAGCAGTTCTTCTCTTTCTCTCTCTCGCTCATCACTGGGAACAAGAACATAAGCTCTAAAACTAAATCTTAATCACTAATGTTGTTGGCTTTTAACGATCATGATTCCATGATTCCAACTGAAGTGGGATAATCAGTGTTGCGTATTTTGTGTGTGACATTATTGTGTAATGATTTGCATACAGAAATGTTTCTTTAAAAACATCTCTGAAAGCCATACAAAGGATATGCACTATATATATACATACATACAAATAATTTTCAAGTGAATAAGTCAGATTCAGGTTCAAACGGGTAACAAATGGGTATTAACGGGTTTCAGGCGACGTGGATGATCACCCTATGAAGAACTTGTTAAAAAACAGTCTCATATTTACACATCCTGCAGACATGGAACAACATTGGTGCTCATTTTGAATCATGTTTCTGGTCACCTGATGAATGTAAGTCTACTATTCGCTCTCCTTTTAGCTCTGTTTTAGTCTCCACCAACTCTTAAAGAAAAACATCTGTCTATTTAAATGTGAAACGCTCCACTATGTCCACCAGAGGGCTGCTAACATCGTCTGTCTGCTGTTTGGTACTGGGCGGATGTAGTGTACTCTGCAGCTGGTGTATCTGCAGATTTGTTTTTGAAAGAGGCTAAAATGCACCATAGAGCTGAGGAGAACTGATGATCAACCACCATCACATCGCATGTAGTCATATGATCTGTTGTTAATAAAAAATATTGATTATGGATGCTTTTATTTCATCACTCTGGAATGAAAGTGTTTTTATTTGAGAAACGCTGGCATCACTGACTTGTATTTTTGCCAGTTTTCACCACTAAAACAATAAAGTGAAACATCTGAACGAGACTTTAAAATACTGTATAAATATTTTAAAGTGTTTCAGAAGATCACATCAGATTAACTCGACATCTGGCAGGAGTGTCACAGCTGTGTGGCAGCTGTATCAGTGAGTGTGCTCGTGGTTCCTGCTCACAGTCCCGTTCTGTGAAACAGCTCGGAGGAGATTTGCAATCAACCACAGTAAATCGCCACAATAAAACAATCACAGCACATACCTGACACGACAATATACAAACAACAACCCACAACAAATACAACAACTCGCACAGTCGCGCTCCAGCGGTGCAGCTGCAGAGAAAGAATGCACTTTTGATTGTTGAGGGCTGATTGTTTGTTTTCATTGCAGGCCTGGACGGGGAACCAGAAGGAGACTAGAAGCATCTATTAGAAAAGATTTAGACTCGTGTGTGAAGTTCTGTGTGCTGTTTACAATTTATGTTTTGAGGATTTTTAAAATAAGAGTGTCAGATTATTATGATAAGGCAATGGACTCTGTCTTAGCATAAATATTTTAGATTATTAAGAGGGAAAGTATTAAATAAATGAAAACTCCAAGAATCTGGCCATGAGGATTATTAAGCAAACAGTGCAGGGCTGTTTAGCTTTTTTAAGCTCATTGTTTTGGATTTATGGCCCAGAAATGTACTTAACGTGCTAATAACTACACTGTCTGCCAGCACCAAAATGACAAAGTTAGCCACTAGCTGGCGCACAAGGTCGAACACTTACCCAGAAATTCCACCAGGCGCAGCACGTCTGGGCCACGGTTCTGATCCGTCCTTTGCACGGCTGCAGCGCCAACCGGCAGCGTTTCAGAAGTGTTTCAGAAGTGTTTCAGAAGCGTTTTGCCCGCCTGATTATGTTTACTTGCTTTTGTTGATTAGGTCTTTCCTTTCTCTTTGTGCTTCAATCATGGTTAAGCAGGTTAAATAGTTTCTTTTCCGTCTGTCTTTATGATTACGAGTCTGCACGGGGGTCTTTTATTTTGAAAATTAACCAGATTCTCCCTGCCTTTCCTGTGTCTGACTTCCTGCCCATTCGATCTGCTCTGTGCTAACTGACCGTCGAAAACAGACCCGGCCCGTATTTGAAGCGGAGAGCCGCTTCTGGGACGCCATGGCGCTTCTGGTGGAATCACAAGCATTGTCTAGAATGGCCGCAAATCGCACCAACTGCTGCGGCGTGACTGTAACATAGTGCAGCCGTGCCTGGTGGAAACTGCAGGTTTGAGGCAAAAGAACCAGATGTGAATCTGAAACTTAAGGAAACCCAAGCAGAGGTAAAAGGAGAGTAAATATCAGAGATACACAACCCCATTCCCAAGTATATAAAAAAAGACAATTATTTGCTAACATTTAACGTAACAACTTTGTTGAGACTGTGGGTTTATTGGATTGCTGCGGAGTTCTTCTACCCTCAAATAGCCAAATTTTATCAATTAAAAATGTTCAATTATCAATCAGTATAGCTTAACGCTACCAGTACCAATACCAGGACCTTTAAACTGATACCAATACCAATTTTTTAAACAGTTTTTTCATGCTTTATTAGGTGCTTCATCATGTTAGTCATATTCACAGTTTTTCCTGAAATAACCCATCCATGTTTTATTCATGTAGGCGAGTAATATAGCCATTCTTTCAAACGTTTTGGTGGCAAAATTATACAGATTCGTTGTCTTCTAGATCTGGGTACAAAGAGGATGGAATGCTCTTGATTCTACTTGTTACTGGGTTATTTCAATCTAAGGTGAAAGGTGCTGAGTATCGATACCCTGCCCCAAAGCAAACAGAGATAAAGCGTTCAGAGTTTAAGGTAACGGCAGTGTAGCTCGTGGAATGAACGAAAGGCCAATGAAAAACCACCCTACAATAAGTTTATTCTCCTCAAAGAGACAAAGAAACCAAGGAAGAGGAGGTGTAATAATAAGCAGACGGGTTTTACTGTAAACATGGTCTTAATTTGGTAAACTGCTGGTGTCACATACATTCTGGCACAATCATCCAGAATATGATCTCTTCGGTTTGCAGCGAATGTAAACAAGTATCACAATTAATTTGACATTGACGAATTAATGTTTAAAGTTCTGCAACATCAGAAGAAAACTGACTAGAACTGGACTGTTGTGTTTCACCGGGAATCAAGCCGTCGTCACACAAGCCACATGTCTGACATGCGGTCATGAACCAACGCTCACGCTGCCGAATGAAACCCACTCATGGGTAATTGCCTGATCATCGCCACTCACACACGGCTCGGCTGTGCAGCTGTGGCTACACACACACACACACACACACATCACTGCTAAACTACAGAGTTAAACAAGATGTTAATATAAATATATCTCCTACACAGAGCTGTTCGATTTCTGTTTATGAAACTGGCTGAAATGTATAAACTGGAAACTCACCGTGGCAGATGTTGTGGAGGAATAAGTGTAATATTTGTTAGCGTCTTTTGTTTATTTGGTCAATTTGAGGGGGGTTAAACGTCTCTACACTCTGCAGTCGTGTTGAAGTGTCTCTCTGGGGGAGGTCGTGTGTGTGTGGAGCTCAGCCAGCTGTAACTCAGCTGCAGGAATGTCCAAATGAAGTGACAGCGGTGGTGGCGGTGGGGTTTGTTTGATTTCTAAGCGTGGACCCGGTCTGATGTGGCAGACATCAAAGTGAAGCTCCTGCGGTGAGAGGCTGAATGATTTAATAGGCGTGTTTGTGTGTCTCTCTCTGTGTGTGTGTGTTTGATAGAAGTACCTGCTTTCTGCCGTGTGCTACTATTTAGAGTAATAATAATGATAAACCTTCATTTAGAGCAGTGATTCCCAAACTTTTTCCACTATGCCCCCCTTTCGGAAGCCAACAAAAGTTCAAGCCCCCCACCACAAAATTTTCAATCAATTGTTAACAATGACTGAGGATGGAACTGATAAAAAAAAGAATTCAAAAGTTAAACTTTAGCAAAATAAAGGTCAGCTGGATAGAAACAGCAAACTCATGTGTTTATTCCCCCTACATAGACAATATTCATTCAGCTTTGTTTCACTCTTTTTTTCCTCCCCTGATCTTTTGCGCCCCCTTGCAGTGGCTCCCCCCAGTTTGGGAACCACTGATTTAGAGCAATAAATACCATAAAAGCGTAACCACAGGAACTTTTTGTTTTAGTAGTACAGATTACTATTAATGAAATGGAGATTCCCTAATTGATTTACTTAACTTGATGATCTTTCCATACCTGAACTCTATAACAACTAAAGTCTTAAGATCTGAAGTTTGTAAGTTTTTATGTTGTTAAACTTGGTTTATATCAAGTTGTAGTGAACAGAAGAGTAAATCAGTTTAAACATTTCATAAAGATAAGCTATAAAACATGAAATGCTTCATCTACAGTATAAGTAAAAATCCCAAATGAACATGCCTATGATTGAATATGAGTGGAGCTATCAAGTTCAGACTTTTTACTGAAGTTCTTCTACATTATCTTGATGTACAGAGAAGAAGTGTTTTCTGCTGCATGAACCATAGCTGCAGGGTTTTATTGCCTAATTTAACTGGTATATAGCATCCGTAAAATACATCTAACCTTAGTTAAAACGTATGCAAACAAAGCAGTAAAAATGTTTAATTTAATGGGCCGTTCTGACATGCTTTGGCCTTCACTGAGGCTTCATCTCACATGATGTTTAATAGACTCTCATATTTAAAGGAAATACTGAACTTTAGAGAGGAATTAAAAAAATAAAAAAAAACTGGGAAAAAGCAAAAACATTGCGGACGGTGAATTTTGTTTTACATTTAAAAAGGTACCCTGTGGAGTGTTTTGTAGCCCTAAAGAGCGATAGTTAAATGAGTGGGTATTTTGTTTGCTCTCACGCTTGCAGGTGACAAAATAAACATTCCTGACAATTTTTTTTTAACATTGTACCAATGCAAATTACTCTTCTGTGAAAACTTACTTGGCAATAAACCTGATTCTGATTCAACAGGTGGTGATGCATGTTTGTCAAGCCTTATGGACAGACTGAAAAGACAAATGCATCATTTCATGTTAGTCCACAATGGTAGAGTACAGTGTTCTGTATGTTACTGTCAGAATAGTGGGCTATTGTCACTGAGGAAGGACCTTTGTGTCTTTCAAGCTGGCAAGAGATGTAGAAGTTTAATATGTATTTATGTTGTATCATTCAACTACAGAGAGCAGATGAGTGGACTTTTCTATGAATCTAAATGTTGCGGGGTTATGACTTTAACGGCATCGCTTCGTAATCATTTTCATCACATTTCCAAACCTTTGTTAAATTCTTCTGTTCCAAGTTGTCACCAAACCAAACACAGTTGGAAACTAACAACCGTTCAGCACTGAGACGCCTGCTCTCGTAATTTTGCATTGTACAGTGTGTTTCTTTGGACTTCACTGAGCTCCAGCAACACAATTATCATAATTATGAAACTCCCCTGCAGTGTGTGTGTGTGTGTGTGTGTGTGTGTGTGTGTGTGTGTGTCAGACTTGAGCACAGCCTGCCCAGAATCTTTGGAATCTGTTGTTGCTTAATTAGTCTGCTAGTAAAACAGAAAAAAGCCCTTTAGAGGACTAATTTAGGCGCCTGTTATCGTGCTGTTGAAGTCCCTGAAGCTTTAACCCCCCCTCTGCTGCACTGTAGCTGTTTATGGAGCGCTGCATCGCTGAGACCTGCTGCTTTTATTTCTGTTGGAGTTATTTACACACTGCAGTGTTCCACTTTATTGCGTCCTATGACGACCTTATGCGGCTTAAAGCAGAACTGGATGTGTGAATGTTTACAGCCCATTCTTTTCAAAGGATCGACTGGGCACGATAAGGTGTAGCGCTTTTTTCTTAGAACTGTTATAAAGGAAAGAAATGATCAAATGAAACCTGCAGGAAAACAAGCCAAATTTGTGAAAATACAGGACTGGAACCTTTTCTCGTAAATGATGCTGGATGCCAAATCTCAGGGTTTATAGAAACAGTCTCTTTAAAATGAACAGTTGTTGTTTTACATGAGAAATGACTAAAGCAGCCAAACTTACAGGCAATCAAACGTTGTTGTTGTTGTAGGAAATTGTATTGTTCACCAGGTTAGCGTATTAGCATGCTATTATTTGATAGTCAGTCCTAAATATAGAGTACAGCTGAGGCTGATGGGAATCTCATTTATTTTTCAAGTATCTGGTCTAAGGATGCACAAATGCGATACTGGCTAAAATCACTGGATCAGATTTCTTTGAGTGACGTGCCATGAAAAGAGATGCAGCATGTGTCACGTAAACAGTAGATCGATCGCAAGTGAGACCTGTTAGCAGTGCTGTCATCATGTCAGCTGGGGTTGAGTTATTTATATATTTTTATAAACTATTTACTTAAAAGGAAGCAGCAGAGTGGGATCTGTATTTCTTCCTTCATGGGAGTAGAACATTTGTTTCACAGTCGATGTGTTTTAAATGGTTAGTTTAAACAAAGTGCATCCATCCATCCATCCATCCATGTTTTATTAAGAGCATATTTGTTTTAAAGAGTGAAAAAGATTACATCAGACTGGCACAGGACATGAGAAAGTGGTACTGTGTCATCCCCAGTTTGGTTATAAGTGAAAGCATTGGACACATTAAAGTTTTGACCTGATGATGGCACTATACATGAAAAGTCAGTCACCAAAATTAGGGCACTACATCCTGACAGGTACTTGAATGCCTGTCCCAAATTTCATGACAATCCATCCATCCATCCATCCATCCATCCATCCATCCATCCATCCATCCATCCTATGTTTTAGCAGCTGGACTAAAGAAAACAAAAATCTTTCTGAATATGATCGATCAAAACAAACAGGACACCAGCAGTCAATAGTGTTCTTGTTTGTCATAATGTGGGCAAAAATGAACATGTTTCAGACAGAACCCATCATTAGCGTGACTGCCTTGCACCGGACCATGCGCCCCATACAGTGTTCAAGATCTGACAGAATATGAATGATCAGAATTTGATTACCATCAGTAATTTTGGCCATGTTTCATGTTGAAGATGACTCATAAAAAACAAATTATAATGCATCTAATAAGGGTTATCCAAACTAAACACACCTGTTGTCCTATTTATTGCAATTCTTCTGTACGGAGTGGAAAGTTTTCTGCCTCAAGGCAGAAAAGAAGTACAGAGAAACAGACACAGGGGGGTGGGGGGGTGGGAGAGAGAGAGAGAGAGAGAGAGAGAGAGAATGAGGTCTGTTCCAATTAGTCTTGACATGTTAATGACCTGTGTTTGACTTCGACTGCCTGAATGAGGCCGAGCACTGACTTTAGGGACGTCTCTTGTTGAAGAATGATGAAGGACTGACTTTTCTCTGTATGTGTGTGTGTGCATGTGTGTGTGTGCGTGTGTGTGTGTGCATGTGTGTGTGCTCCTCAATATGACTGACTCCTACTGGGAACGCTGGATCTTCTCCAGACTCTTTTCTATAGAAAAGGCCATGACCACAGCACAGAAACTCATTAGAAAAGGCTTTATGTTCTCAGAGTCAATTTAGGGGCCCTGTGGCTGTGTGTTCATGTGACACACAACTGTAAATGTCTATATGTGTGTGGGTGTGCAGTGTGTATGTGCATGTTTGTCTGTGCAGTCATGTATGTGGTTTGCGGCTGTCAATGTCTCTGAATATCTCGGAGTCAGAATTATATTTTATGTGTGCATTTTATTTGCATTCATGTGCGCACCTCTCAGCATTTATATTTGAGGGTTTATGTGTGTGTTTCTGTGTCTCTGCATGTATATGGACATGAGGGTGTAAGTGTGTGTTAGTCTGAGTCTGTGATGGAGGATTTACTCTCCTGCAGGCGAAGTGTGTTTGGGGAAGGAACATAAATAGACTGAGATCAGAAACTCCTCATCTTCAGCAGCATAAATGATTGTTTTCACTCGGGTGTGGTTTAAGGCCTTTAAAGTTTCTCTTTAAAGTCGTCAGGAGTGGCACTTTG
>JAJHUR010103271.1:0-14025 GCA_027495735.1 Lutjanus campechanus
GCAGCTCCTGTGTTCTGTGAGGTAAAATCACTGATTTTGTCTATGGAGTTTGGTTGGTTTGGAGAGAGTGATGTTTAACTGATACAACTACAGTTTATCCATCAGAAAATCCTGTTTGACCGCAAAGGAAAGCTGTGAAAATATTCTAATTACGGTGTCTTGTTTTATGAATTTGAGTCCTCAGTGGACAAAAGTGAGTTTCTACTCTTATAACCACAAAGTATAACGTCAAAAATAAAATTATCTATTATTTTTTAACTTGCTCTTTAATGGATCTTCCCAGCAACTCTTACATTGTACTTGAACCATGAATAAACTGGCCTGTGAAAATGTAAACACAGGCTGTTTAATCTGATTTCAAGGAGAGTCCAACCTGGTGACAGACATTAAGAACGACTGAACAGAAATATCTAATCTTCTCACGGATGGTATTGTTGACTTATGTGGGTCATATAAGCATCAGTCATAAATTGGGTCTGTTTCATAGCCAGTTAAAGACCCCTTGTAGTAGCTTTAAGTAGGATTTTGAATGCAGGACTTTTACTTGTAACAGTATTTCTACATTTTAGTATTTCCACTTTTACTAAAATGAACAATCTGAGTATTTATTCCACCTCTGCTCGGTTGTGAAATATACCCGTTGGTCCGCTGACTTCCTCTGCGTGCTGTGTACAGTAGTTCAGAGATTGACGTTTTGTTTTCTTGCTATCTTTTCAGCTTGTTTGTGTGTGACAGACCTCCCAAACTCTCCCGACTCCCAGTGTTTTATTACACATGTGCAAGGTCCAAAGATCAGCGTGAGCATGCGTTTGGCTGGTGGGTCCCTCCGGTATAAAACCCACCAGCTGTCTTACTGATAGCAACACTCTTTTTTTGGTCACTCACACATCACCACACTGAGATTTTTCTCTCTCTCTCTCTTTTCCTCGGGCGCTAAAGATGAACGCTGTAATGGACGCCCTGCAGGGTTTTGGGGTGAGCACCACCCACTACCTGCAGACCAACTATCAGGACGCTCAGGGCTTGTTTCTCTGGGTGTCCTGGGCCGCAGACCTCAGGAACACCTTCTTCATCTTCTTCCCGCTGTGGTTTCACCTGCGGGCGTCGGTGGGCATTAAGCTCATCTGGGTGGCCGTGATCGGAGACTGGCTCAACTTGGTGTTCAAATGGTGAGTCAGGGACATCTTCTGAAGCACGAGTTCCTCACTATTTCTGTTAGAGATTATAACTTAGAGCATGTTTCTGTCGTCTTCTTCTTCAGGATCCTGTTTGGGGAGAGGCCGTACTGGTGGGTCCATGAGACGGCTCACTATGCTGACGGTGTTCGTCCTCACATCGAGCAGTACCCCATGACCTGTGAGACCGGACCAGGTGAGACCCCCAACTCTCTGTGCATTACATACAATTATTCCTCTGATATTGGGCGCAACATTAGCTGCAAAATTAAAAGTCTTCCAGCTATGGAAGATTTCCCATTTTCACAAAGTTATAATTAATCAAATGACCACAAACCAGCTGCCACACAGTGAACCTGAAGTTTTGTCAAGTCATGCACAGGTTTAATCTTTAATCAGTGGTGAAAGAAGTTCTCAAAACCTTTAAACATGCACTCAAACAAATAATTAACCCAAAATCCTCGACTTTATCTATTTTTATCACGTAAAAGGTTGCATTTAATGCTACCAGTACAGATCTCACAATATCACTGCATTATTACTTCAGTAAAAGTACTCAAGTATTAGCAGCAGAATGTACTTAAGTGTCAAAAGTAAAAGTACTTCACTGAGAGCTAGTTTTAACTACATTGAATGCAGTTTAGAGCAGCAGGTCTCAAACTGGGAGGTTGTGAGATGATTAAGTTGTAGAAAAGAAGAAAAACAAACTTTTCTCACACAAATCTGTTTTGTCTCTTAGGTTTTTTTGTGAAATTTCTTTGTGCCGTCTGAGAGGTTTAGAGAGGAAATCAAGGGGATTTTGATTTGTATTTTATAAGCTTGTTTTATTTTATAACATGTTGTAAAATCTTAATTGGAAAAGGAACGTGTAACTAAAGCTGTAAAATAAAAGTAGTTCCTCTTAAATGTAGTGAATCACAGGTGTAAACTAGCATAAAATCATAAAGTACAAGTACATCAATATTATACTTATAATTAAGTACAATACTCAAGAAATAAACGATGCAGTGATTGTTCCACTTGAGTAAATCGATCACTCGTCTGTGTGATCCAGGCAGCCCCTCCGGTCACGCCATGGGAGCCGCAGGCGTCTACTACACCCTGGTGACCTCCATCCTCGCCATCATGACCAGCAAGAAGAAATACGGGAGCAAGAAATCCACCAACAAGAGCTGGTGAGTCAGTCTGAGAGAAGCTGTTGGTGTTGTTTACCATTTTCCATCCAGAGCTTATCACTGTGGACACGCTATCTGCTCCCAGCTGTGGTTGATCATTGACTTCTGAGAACTGTGGGTCACAGAAAAAGGAGATTATCGCTGTTTTGATGTCCAGGCTGCAGAATAACTGTGCTAATTGTTATTCTGCTTTAAAAGGCTCACGTGCAAATGTCAGATTGATTTAAGTCTCTGTGCTGCTTCCTTAGTTTCAGAATAAAATAATCTGAGTTGGATGATCTTTTATTTTGACAGGTATCTGAAGGCCGTGTTGTGGACGCTGTTCTGGGGAGTCCAGGTGTGTGTCTGTCTCTCCAGGGTCTTCATCGCCGCCCACTTCCCCCACCAGGTCGTCGCTGGTGTCATTACAGGTCAGTAGACTCCATCAGGAACAGACTCGGGACAACTGACCCCCACTAAGTCCCGCCCCTTCTTCCTTTGTGCTCCAATAACAGTTGAGCAAGCTTTGTGCTCAGCTGTCAACTTTCCTGTTTCCTGCACTTAAGGGCTTAAATACATACTCCCCGGCTAAGAGAGCTTCCACAGTGGCAGATTCTAAAGTGGGTTAACCCTGACTTCAGCCTAGAGCTTTTACACCCCTGCTCCAGGGCAGGTTTAGCCCTGAGTTTGGGGGGATTATCCCCTGAAAATCAATTAAACCCAGGGCTTCACATCAGTTGCTGCACCATGCAACCCTGCAACCCTAACCCAGAGCTAGTAGAAGTGTAGTGTGAATCATATAGCTCTGGGCTTAGCTTAACCCTGGGGGAACAATGTGTGTGTGAAAGGGAGCTAAGTTATCCCAGGGTTAACTCTTGAAGATGTTAAAAGATGTTCCTGGGGGACTTGTAAAAGTATATAAAATCACATTTTAAGTTAGCTAATCTTAGCTAAGTGCTAGCTAGCTAGCTAATTAGTCTCTACAAGCAACCTAACTATCGATGTAGATTAGCTAGCTAGTTAGCTAGTATTTTGCTAACATTAGTACCTTTAAGATGTGACGATATGTCACTTTAACAGGTCCTTCATCAAAATCTTTTAACTTTTAACCATCTTCAAAAAAAACTTGCTTGACGGTAATTTGAGCATAGATCAAAAGGGGGCGGGACTTAAGATGGGTCAATGTGAATTTGTGCTGTTCTGCTCAATACAACACATAATATTGACCTGGACGTTTCACTGTGTCGCAGGTATGATCGTGGCTGAAGCCTTCAACAGGACTCAGTGGATCTACAGCGCCAGCATGAAGAAATATTTCTACATTACTCTCTTCCTGACCTCCTTCGCCGTCGGCTTCTACGTCCTGCTCAAAGCTCTGGGCGTGGACCTGCTGTGGACCCTGGAGAAAGCCCAGAAGTGGTGCGTGAGGGCGGAGTGGGTCCACCTGGACACCACGCCCTTCGCCAGCCTCCTGCGTAACATGGGCACCCTGTTCGGCCTGGGCCTGGGCCTGCACTCGCCGCTCTACACCGAGACCAAGAAGAGCAGCAGCACGCTGGTGAAAGCGGGCTGCGTCGTCAGCTCTCTGGTCCTGCTCCACCTGTTCGACTCCTTCAAGCCTCCCACGCACACCGCCGCCCTGTTCTACCTGCTGTCCTTCTGCAAGAGCGCCACCGTGCCTCTGGTCACCGTCAGCATCATCCCGTACTGCGTGAACGGAGCTCTGAGCCTGCAGAACAAGAAGGGAGTGTGAGCAGTGAACTCAGAGTGTACAGACTCATCAAATGGAAGTGCAGGTTCTCCTCTGGATAAAAAACAAAACAAAAAATCCTCAGGAAAATCCCAGGAGACCGCTGGGAAATTGTCACTGGTGTCGCTCGGACGCTGGACTCTGTGAGCACCGTGTGACACTATGTGAAAAGCACTGTCCAGGATGTCCAGGGGCACTTACAGAGACCAAATCTGAATTCACCAAAATATAATTACAGTTGTTTCGGAGTCCTGGAGAAAGATACACGATGAACACATGAGTCGCAGGTTGTTGCTGTTAAACCTCAGTTTTTAATATGTTGTGTCAACTGTAACGTATTTTAAATGTTATAGAAAGTATTTTTGAAAGTGTTTTGAATATTTTTAATAAAAAAAATTGTGAAAATGTATGAAATGACTTGCCTCATATTTTACTGCACAAAGCAACCACACTGTTCCTGTAAACATGATTAACTATCAGCCATTAATCAGTATTTATTTATTAAATCACAACCCCCGTTTACTACTAAATACATAAATAACACAAGAATATTATAGTAAAATGATGCATATTTTCAGAATACTTTGGGAATCGAGGAATAAACAAAGGTTAATGAGTGAAAGTTCATTTTTGTTGCATGTTGCAACCATCTCTTGATCATGTTTCAACTATCCCCAGATCTGGGGTCAGTTGCAACGTCTGACTTCTTCCATTCAAATAAATATTGTAAATACAATCTAATCATCTTTAAATGATTCATTTAATTAAAATTAGCAGGCAGATGTAAGTTAAACATATAAAGATTTGGTTGGTCTTCGTCTAAATAGTGTCAGAGTGACTGAGAGAAACATAGGAAGGTTGCAACCGTCCCCAGTCTCCCCTACAAAAGTTTTTTTTTAAGCAATGATTTGCAAAAACGTTTTGACTTATATTCACTTGAATACAGCGTGAAGACTGATTAACTTTATTGTTTCATAAAAATATTCACTCACTCTGAATTTGATGCTGCGACATGTTCCAAAAAAGTTGTGACAGCAGCGTGTTTTCCACTGTGATACTCCATCTTTTCTTTTAACAGTCAGTCAGTGTTTGTGAACTGAGGACACTAATTATTAAAGTTTTTAAAGTGAAATTCTTCCTCATTCTTGCTTGATATACGACTTCAGCTGCTCAACAGTCCTGTTTGGTCTCTGTGCTTCATAATGCACCACACATTTTCAGAGAGAGACAGGTCTGGACTGCAGGCAGGTCAGTCTAGTACCTGAACTCTTTTACTGCAAAGACACACTGTTGGAACACGTCCACAACGTGTCTTGGTTCTGTCTCGCTGAAATAAGCAGGGACGTCGTCTGGATGGCAGCATTGCTCCAAAACCTGCATGTTGTTGACAAGAAACAATAAAGTTTATCAGTTTAAACATTAAATATCTGGTCTTTGTGCTGTGTTCAACTGAATATAGGTCAAAATGTATTTGCAAATCATTGCATTCTGTTTTAATTAACATTTACACAACGTCCCACCTTTCTTAGGAAGAGAGAATTTGTACTTATTGTTGCATAAATGTAAAAGATGTATATCTGATGCACATGTCTTGTTTTAAATAAATGTCATAGGAATGCAAACATACTTGCAGTTTTCCTATAATATATTCAAAGTGTTGAACCTGCAACAGTTTTGCTTGTCATGTATGAACTTTACTGCCTTTCTGTGAACATTAGAGACTCTCCTGCCACATCCAAACATGTTTTTGATGAAAATATTTGTGGATTTCTTCCACTTATGTTTATCTTATTGCATCATTTATGTCTTGTCTTATTTTTCATGTGTTCTCGAGGTTTGTATTTATATAAAGGACGAGAATTCCAGACTTTAGACTATTTGTGCCTATAATTAAATAGAATAAATATTTGACCTAAAGCACACTAACCTCACCTTCAACCTGAAGTTTCAGAAAATGTCAAGTTCACCCAAAAAAACACTTTGTCTTTACCTCAGTGAGGATTTGAACTGTTTCCTTTCTTGTTGAACTTCATTTAATAAAAACTCACTTCCTGAAACTATATGTCCCATTCTGACTGTTGTTTAACCTCTATAAGATAAAATTATAGATATTTTTGCAAAGCCAGAGTGAAATGAATCATTAACTCCGCAGAAGAGCCGTGGCCTTTAGTCTGACTGCAGCGATGACACAGATCCTCACGTCATGCGTCTGTGTGTCAGCCGCTGCTCAGGAGGCCAACGCTGCCAGCTGAACATTCAATATTTGTGTTTTGCAGAATACAAACACACACACACACACACACACGACATGAACGACCTGATGAACGCTGAGTTATGAAGAAACGATTGTGTCACCGGAGTGTTTTTCAGCGCCGTGTCACCAAAACTGGGTCAAAACTTTATAATAAGTTCCATGAAAGTTTTTAGAACTCGTGACAGCAGAAGTTTGATTCTCTGTGAAGCTGCTTTTTTTATTTATGTATCCGTGTAAAGTATGTGTGGTTGAACTTAAATGGGTTGAAGAACAGACTGCATGTGCACAAAAATGCAGATAATAATTAAGAAAATATGTGTATGTGTGCATGTTTTTGCATCATTTTATTTCTGTGTTCCTCCATAAAGTATTCGTTATTGAAAATCAGACAAAGGGACGACCAAGGTGCATTTTAACCTTTTAATTTTTGACTCTGGGGGGATTCGTTTTCTTATTTTTGTGGACAGATGAGTTTGATTTCTTGTTTTGGCTGCAGAAGTTCTGAAGTTTAATGCCTTCACATGAGAAAAGAGTTGCTCTGTTTTCTTGATGAAAAGATTTATTTATTTATTTTCTGGAGAAAAAATTTGTCTGGGCTTTTCTGAATTTATGAGATAATTTTTCATGAACAACAAATCTGCTCTATATATAAAAGACGTGAACTTTGTTTTCATGTGTAGATTTGTTTTACATTTATAGGCCTCTGTGATAACTATTTCATGTACATTGAAAAATATTAATGTGAAGAGAATCATTTATACCTTTGATTTTATTTGATATCATTTTTTTTACTTGAATCATTATGAATCATTATCTTTGACTCTGAATGTTGGTATGTGTGGCTCTCAAATGATATAAAATAAAGAAGTAAATACATGCTGTGGATGAACAGGTTGCAAAGAAACAATAAACTTCAAATACCAAAAGAAATGAGGAGCTGGAGGATTATTGGCCTCATACTGCCACCTGCTGGTAGAGACAGTAAACAACAAGTGAAACACTGAGACAACATTAGATTATTGATTATTATGCAGGATGAGGCTGAGCTGATCAAAGCTTATAGTGTAAAAATGAATTTAAAAGGAAAAAAGAAAATACAACAATAAAGGACAGTACAAATAAATGAATAAAAAAACAGCAAAAATATTTGTTTTCTATTATTTAGAAGAGTTTAATAAAAATGTAACATCTGAGAAAAATGATAAACACGACTAGAACCTAAAATATTTTGTGTACGGAAAAGTTACCCAAAATGATCATTTACAATTAAGTTAATCTTTTAAAACACGTTAAGATTTCTTTAACAGGCAGCTTCAAATTGTGTAGTTTTATTTTTTACAGACATAAAAAACATGGTCGCACTTCTTTTTTCACAGAACACTAATGAGCCATAATAAGCTGTACTTTGTATGAAATAAGACAAAAACTAGAAACTATGTTCTTTATTTGACAGTAGAGCATTTATTAGAACCTTAATGGACTCAATTAGAAGGTAATTAGGAACATAATGCAACAGAACTTTACTATAACCCACTCAGTATGTACTCACCACTATGCCGATGTGATGATAAGTGAAGATCTTCAGTTCACCAAACAATCCTGGAGTTTTAGGAGAAAACAGGGTGGCAGCCTCATCCAGTACAATGGCAGTGAATGGTGACCACGGCTAAAACATTTTTAAAAAAGCACACAAGACAAACACAAAATGTCTCCATCCTGTTTGTGTGGTGTAATCCAAGTGTCTGCAAGCCGCGACATTAAAAATTAACCGCAAAAGACGCCATTTACGCCATGTTTTTAGCAGAAATATCAACTGTAGCATGTAGCCGGCAGGATGTAAACATGGCGTCGATCTCGCGAGACTTCGTATATATCTTAATGGACGCACGTGCGGAAACACGTGCATTTTGTGTTTGTTTTGTGTGCTTTTTTTTTAACGTTTTATCCGTGGTCACCATTCACTGCCATTGTACTGGATGAGGCTGCTACCCTGTTTCTCCTAAAACTCCAGGATTGTTTGGTGAACTGAAGACCTTCACTTATCATCACATCGGCACAGTGGTGAGTACATATTGATGGGTTATCATGTAAAGTGGAGTATCACTTGAAACCATTTCCCCATTTAGAAACAGTATGTGAATCAGATCTACCAGGTAAAGGCCAAAATGGCCAAAATCTATGAATGACAGTGAGGAAGAACATGCTTTTGTAAATATCCACTCATTCTGAATTTGATGCCTGCAACATGTTTCAGTAAAGTTGTGACAGGAGCAACAAAAGACTCGAAAAACACCTGTTGGATCATTCAACAGGTGAGTCCTGGGAAGGCTCAGCTGTTCACAAGCATGGATGGTGTGAAGTTCAACACCTTGTGAAAAACTGGGTGCTCCAACAGTTTAAGAATAACCTTTCTCAACACAAAACATCTACAATCCATAATATCATTAAAAGATTAAGAGAATCCACAGAAATCTGATTTATAAGCTGATTTATAGTTGTATAAAAGATCCTACATGGGCTCAGGAACACTTTGGACAACTGCTGTCAGCAAACACAGTTTGTCTCTGCAGCTACAAATACAAGTTAAGACTCGACCATGCAAAGAGAAAGACATATCAACAACATCCAGAAACACTGCAGACTTCTCTGAGGCCCGAGCTCATCTGAGATGGACTGACGCAAAGTGGAAAAGTGAGCTGTGGTCTGACGAGTCCACGTTTCAGATTGTTTTCACACATCATGGACGTCGTGTCCTCTGAGCTAAAGAGGAGAAGGACCATCCAGACTGTTACCAGCACTGACTTCAAAAGACAGCAGCTGTGATGGTTTGGGGAGTGTGTCAGTGCCCATTTTGTGGATCATTGCATTCTGTTTTTATTTAAGCTTTACATAACCTTTTTTTGAGTTGGGGTTTGTAGTTTTATTTGGAGTAAATCAAACTACAGATCTGACAGGAGACCCGAGGACATTTGTTCCCTGCATCAGTTTGTTTCTGAAGCAGTGAAAATGTCCCTTTGGGCAGGCAGATCTCTGTGTGTACAGAACCACAGACGCCCCCCCCTGTCGGAGACCTCAGGGGCCCCCAGGTACAAAGAAACAAAGAGTAGGCATGAATGAACCGGCAGAGGAGCTTCAAAGTAAACGTCTGATGAAATCAACGCTCTCCGCTCTGATTTAAGGCGACTGGTTTGACTGTCAGAGGGATCTGAGGTCAGTGAGTCCAGATTCTGACACTTTCACCATGAGAGGACTTTTGAAAAGTGTCTCCAAGAAGAAGAAAAAAGAGGAATCTCACCCTCCCCTTCCTCGCCTCTGAATGGTCTGACCCACTGGTTCACATGGCACCCTCCCCCCATGTGAGTGTATATTGTCTTTGCCTTATATAGAGCAGAGTTATGTGCCTGCACTGCCTTGGGACTGTGAGATTTGACTGCAGCTAAAAGTCTGACACATAATCTTTGTCAGCCTGTTTTGATAAGACACACAAGGACACATCATCTCTGCTTCTCTGCTCCACGGCCGTCACTTCTGCTGCGTCTGTCCGGCTCTGAAAGGGGACAAAATGAATGGTACCATGGATGGGAACTACGACCACGTTCTTCCTGACGGGTCCTTCATGTTTACCTCTGAGTCTGTGGGAGAGGGACATCCTGGTGAGTAGAGGACTCCCCTCTCCGTCCATGCAGCTGCTGCAGAGTATGAATGAGCATCATGTGTTTAAACACTTTTATGTTTCAGTGATCATTGATGAGTTTGAGGAATGTGCAGAATCCTGAGCGGTGCATGGAGGCACTGCAGCATAACAAGTAGTTTGATGAGCCACAGAGCTCTGATTTATGGTTTAATGTGTATTTTTGCATGCAATCTGATGTATTTAGTGCATGAAATTAAATTCACACAATTTAAAACATGCTTTAGTACATTAGATGCTCTGCAGATGCAGTCTGCAGCTCAGTGGTTTCCACCTGGTTCAACTTAAAAAAGTTCTTCTGATGCCTTAAAAAGTTAAATTAACCCTGTGAAGCCTGACACATCAAATAGTTTTTAAAATCAAAGCGGTTATTGGGCCTTTTGACAAAATCAAAAGGAAAAAAAATCTGGGCATTAATGATCAGTTATCATAATCAGTTTCATCTGAACTTGTCAAGATAACATTTAATTATGCTAGTCAAGGAACTGCTTTAGTGATGATCAATTAAAAAGACAATTATTATTATTATTAGCAAGTGCTCTTTTGCTAACTTCCAAGTGATTATGAGAGCAGGTTGCATATGTTAAAAAAATAGATAAATATCTTGGTTTCCACTCCAAAGATGATATTTCAGTCTTTTATTTGTTTATTTAACAGTGTATTTGTGTTTGTGGTGGTAATAATGCAGATTGCATCAAGAAATTCAATAGAATAATGATTTAGGGATTCACAAATAAATCTTGTACACCTGCTGTATCATATTTCATGCAAACATTTTCAACATGAATTTACTACAAAATATGGTACAAAATATTAAGTAATTGTAAGTTGATTCAATGCAGTAAATGTTCATATGAAATAGCCACATGGCTATTTACACCCAAGGTGTAAATAGCCATGTGGCTATTATACACTGGGGTGAAAATATCCACATTGGCTGTTCTTCTCTGGGTGTAAATAGTCACTGTGACTATTTACATACAGCATCATCAATTACTTGATGATGAAAGAAGATTTTGTGCACTGAACCGTGCATCATATTTTTTAAATGACCTAATTTGTGTCAAGAATCTTCTTCTGTGGTGTAACTTTATAAACCGATAACAGACGCAGTGTGTCGGTGCTTTGAGGATCTGATGGCGTTACAGTAAACCATGTGACACCGGTGCCGAGGTTATTCATAGGCGTGACGTGTAGTACTCTGATGATGGAGAGGGTGAAATGTGATATTTTCAGGCTCTGCCCAGATGAAGAATGTGACATGTGCAGCAGGAGGTCACACGAGGAGACGACCTGACACACATACTGTGGTGATCCACACACTGAAGCTTTTTAATCTTGTTTTCCAGATAAAATATGTGACCAGATCAGTGATGCTGTGCTGGATGCTCACCTGAGGCAGGACCCTGACGCCAAGGTGGCTTGTGGTGAGCGACAACGGGCCTCGTGCAAGAACCAACTCGTACGAACAGATGTGTTCTTAATCGGCTCGTACGAGGAATTTAGGAGAACTTAATGCATTTACCTTTTTTTTTTTTTTCATATTTTGAGTTTTCTTTCATTTACAAACACAATTTAAAAGTCGCTGAGACCTGTTGTGAGTCATGTGCAGTTAGTCTGCAGTTATTCCATCCAAATTCTTCAACCAGTGATGACATAGTTCTTCACTTTGAAGCAACTTTGAGTTTGAAAATCCTGAATGAACCCTTCCTGACATATGCAACAGGAAGTGTAGCCTTATATGGTATTACTGGGGTGTTAATTATGCAGATTTACAGGTACACTCAAAACTGCACAGAGGGATCATTAACACAGTTATCTGAATCTGTGGTTCCATGTTCGTACGAGCCCTTTTTTAACATAAGAATAGGAAAATGTGTTTCTCTCCAGCAGAGGGAAGTGGAGCACAAATAAGAACAAACTATGTTCCCTCAAAACATCTGTGCGATCTTTTATTAAGTATTTGCAAACAATGTTTGAGCCCAGTCTGGTTTATAGGCACCTTTAACTCCACCAAGCGAGGAACAAATCTTTATTTCGATAATTATGGAATCATTCGCCAGTTACCCTGAAATGCATCAGATTGAATGAATAGTGATGTAGTAATGATTGATGAATAGTCACTTCAGTCTGACACTGTAATAATAAAAACATTTTCCAGTTGTCAGAAGGAAACGTTTGAATTTTAAAGTTGCTGAGAGAAAATTAAACCTTCCTCTCTTCATGGTATGAAGACAAACATGCAGTGTGATGTCCTCTGTGTGTGTTGAAACAGAGACAGTGTGTAAGACGGGGATGGTGCTGCTGTGTGGTGAGATCACGTCCCGAGCCAACGTGGACTACCAGCAGGTGGTGAGAGACACCATCCAAGACATCGGCTACGACAACTCAAACAAAGGTGAGTGGACTGTCGGAGGTTACGTCTCCGCGCACGTTCCCTCAAATGCTGTTTTCGGCATTTATGAGAGAAAACATTCCAGTGGAGGTTAATTCTGCTCGTCCTCTTCTCATTGTCCCTTTCTCTGTCTGTCCAGGTTTTGATTATAAGACCTGTAACCTGCTGGTGGCCCTCGAGCAGCAGTCCCCTGATATCGCACAGGGAGTTCATATCGATCGACCGGAGACCGACATCGGAGCCGGAGACCAGGTCATCTGGAAAAACACAACACAACATTTAGATTTTGGAGAATTTCTGTCGCAAAGTTATATAGTTATTCATGGAAATGTTTGAAAAATCAGAGGTCAACTTAAAGATGCATTAGAGTCCAACTCTAGTCCAACTTTTTCAGTTTACAATAAAGGACAGTAACATGACATTGTTACGAAGAAGTGCTGCTGGAGCTCAGATCTCTTCCTTAAAGGGCAATTTTGGTATTTTTTAAACCTGGGTCCTATTTTTATGTGCATATTTTGGAGTCTAAATGACTAATAGGTTAAAAAAAAATTTAATTATTTCAAATGTGCCTGTTGAAGTACAGTAAAAGTGCTTGTTTTTACCACTGATTGCTTATTTCTAAGTGTGCAACAACATCATGAAAATCTTACTTACTATATTAGTATTATATATATATATATATAAAAGTACAAATACCTCCAAAATTTAGTTGAATAACTGTATAACAAAGACATCAATGACAGTATAATTTATTAGTTTTAATTCTCCTTGTTCTGTGCTGACAGGGTCTGATGTTTGGATACGCCACAGACGAGACAGAAGAGCTCATGCCGCTCACCGTCGTCCTCGCCCACAAACTCAACGCCAAGATGGCCGAACTGAGGCGTAACGGGACTGTCCCCTGGCTCCGCCCAGATTCGAAGACACAGGTGGGATCCTGCAGTACAGAGAGAGGTCAAGTGACCAGATCCTCTCTGCCTCCTCAGTAGACTAAAGCACTGATATTCTCCTTAAAGATCAGGAGCTCTTTCAAAATAAAACCCACATATTGATATTGATCAGTAAGAATGCAAACCATGAAGAAACACATAAATTCACAAATGGAACAAAACATCTTTAAATTCGGGCCAGTGGTTCTCGGTGTGTTTATAGTTACTCATGAGTAGGTGGGACGGTGATAGTGACCTACAGAATGTGCTTACCAGCAGACCACAACCGGAGCACGCTGGTATGCAACATCTGAGCTGGGAGACTCTTCCCAGTCACCCCGTCACCGGTTTCAGCCTGCGCACGTGCGTCAATGATATCAATCCTTTGAGCTCACAGCACATGTGAAGACGTGCTGAAGAGTCCCGCGTCTGCAAAACTCAAATATGAAAAGATAACGGCCGTCTATAGAGGTGAAAATATTAATACAGAGTCCAACGCAAAATCACAGCAAATATTACTGCAAACCACGTGAAATATACTGTGAAAGATAGAAAGTACAGATATTTGTGTGAAAATTACTTCCCACCTCTGTCTATAATGCGATGTAATATTTATAGTAAATATGCTAAAATGTCTCCTCCAGGTGACGGTTCATTACACCCAAGAGAACGGAGCC
>JAJHUR010103275.1:0-14081 GCA_027495735.1 Lutjanus campechanus
CTCACACAGCGACACTTCGTTAAAGGTGCAAGTTCACCTGTTTTTAGTTGTTAAGATTTTACATGACAGATGTTACAAAACTGACGAGTAAGTTTTTAGATCAGTGCTCACGTCGGTCAAAACGGACTCAAAAAATCTCATTTAATTTGCAGTTATTGTTGTACTCAGATAATAAAATTTTGTTTTCTACAAAAATAGAACATTCTTGCAACTTTGCTCTTGAGAAGCACAAACTGTTCATTTAAGACAAGTTTAGGTTTTAAAGGTATTCCAGGAAGGCTTTTTGCTAAAATCTCAACTGAAACTCAGCTTTTGTGGGGATGAGCACGTGACTTTTTTGTCTTATATTTTGTTATAATTTTGCGTATAATTTCTAGGCAGTAGTTAAAGGACCAGTTTGTAATTTACTGGCAGAAATTTACATTTTTTTGTGTGTGTTTGATTTTTACTGTTTTCATTATCTTAAAATGAGCTGCACATTGCACCGCCACGTTTCTACAGTAACTCAGAACAGACAAACCGAACTCTGGCTCTGGTTTGGGACAATCATGTTTTGCATGAGTTTCACGGCCACTGTAGTTTCTCTCCAGACTAGCTTTTCTTTAGCTCAACTACTTCCAGTGTCTTTGTTAGCTTGTAAAGTTTTGTTTCCCAGCAAATCCTCCCATCAACACCTCCAGAGTTTAATTAACAAACTGTATCTCATTTGTTTGAAGGGAGTGAGTGTTAAAGGGTAAACCGCATAAATCACATCTGTTCACAGCAAAAAGAGTCTAAAAAACCTGTGGCCTTGATTCATGGGAAATGGATCATTTCTAACCGTTACCTCCTGCTGCCTTCAGGGACCCCCGACAAGCAAAACTGGAGCATTCAACTTAAAGCTTTGACAAATCAATGTTGTATTTCTTCCTACAAAAGATGCCTGCTGTTTCACACAACCAGTACAGTGGCCCCGGCTATAAACTTTTAAGCACTTTGTAACTGATCCGGGTTATTTGCTGCACATAACATATTTTGAGTTATAAGCATGGAATAAAAGTAGGGCAGTGACCTCCACACCCTGATGATAAAGAATAAAAATGGCAGGTTCAGAGTCACAAAGGCGAATGAATCCTGCTGTCAGGAGCAGGAGCATTACTGCGATACCATTATTGAAGCCATTATTTCCAATCTGGCCCTGGGCAGTGTTAATCTCTCCCAACTTAATGTGATGATCTGCTTTGATCTAAATACAGTGGCTTGCCACTAATTGCTTAATCAATTTCCACGCTATTAAGCGGGTATGAGGATAATTCACACAGAAACAATCACCTCCAGCTAATAGGAACGAGGGAGATTAAGACGAGAAGAAAGAACGAGTTAATCTCAGCTGTCTGCTCCACCCATCGTGTGTTACAACGACTCCAGTTGGAATCCCAAATCTGGACTGATGACAGGATGAAAGAGGATATAACAGTCAGGAAATTAACCTCATGTTAAAATATGAGAGCGACTGCCGGGATGCAGAGATCCTCTCACACTGTCAGCAACAATTCACCATGTTCAGAACATTTCACGTGTTCACTGATTAAGCAGATTTCCCCACAATCTTCTTTCCTTCTACTGCAGTTAATCATTTTAAAATACTACAAAGTCAGATTCTGTCTCAGGTTCCGTCTGACGTTTGTAGAAAGTCCTACAGCAACCACAACCACACACTAAGAACAAACCAAACCATGGTTCAGTTTGATCCAGACTGAGACCACCTCTTTTCGCTGGACCAAAGTCCGGCTTTTTGGTCCAGACCCTGGACCGGGCGAGGTTTCACACCTGTGATTTTGGTCCAGATCAAAAGTCTGAAAGTTGGAACCAAACAAGGTTGGTGTGAAAACACTGTTAGTCCAGGTCTCGGTCAGGATCAAATTGAACCAAGGTTTGTTTTGTTTCTAGTGTGAGACATATTTTTGGGATGGTTCAGACTTTCAGATCGATTACAGGAAGTTCTGACGCATGATCATCAGAACCAGAAAAAAGAAAAACCAGGCAATAAAACAAACTGAGCTGCAGTTACACATGGGAAGAGCAGGAGAGTACAAACGTTTAACTGTTGAATTAATGACTTTATAAAGACTCAGTTGCAGGGTTTCTGCAGGTTTCCACAAGCTAAATTTAAGACTTTTAAATTGTAATTTAAGACCGTTTCACATCCATGTTCACATATCATGTGTAAAGTCGAGAGCACCTCCACTTTTAATGCTGGTGTGGATCCAAATGCAGTGATCAGAGCTGCAGGAGTTAACTTTGTTAGTGCAGAGTGGGTCACACGGGGGCTGGACGTTAGTGATGCCCCTGATGTAAATACAGAACAATACTGAGTGATGGCAGGTGCATTTTAACAGCGGCTTTATGTTTTACAGACTCCCCACACCACCATAATGTTTTTATACCCATAGTTCCTCATATGGTCATTTTCTTGCATGAGGTGCAGCAGCCTAAAAATTCATTTTTCTTCAACTGAGTATTAAATGTTCTCGAGCCAGATCTCTCTCAACTTGGAAAATTTCAACTTATTACTTTCATCTTTTGATGAGAGAAAATGCCACATTATCCCACAAAGCACATGGTGCAGATCAATTCTGACCAGGTTGCACAGTTTGTATTAGTGAATGTTGGTTTCAAGTTGGTTGATTTTGTTGGTTTCAATTTTTAGCCCCACAGAACATGAACAACTTAATAAAAGTAACTTTAACTTTGTAATGCAGTCAATTTGAACGGATTTTAATGGATTCATTGGATTTAAACTTTTTAAGGATTCTTCAGGACTTCCAGAAACGCTGAGTTATAAAAAAAAAAAAATTACAAAATGTTCAATTCAATATTTTTCAGAAAGACGAGAGAGATGAATTTAATTGCCCTGACAACATACCAACGTCAGATGCACGCCCATCTGCTAACCTATCAGGAGACGCAGCTACTGGAGGTGATGATGACAGGATACAGGTGTGGACCTGTACCTGAACCCAAAACTAACCAGATCAAATGTCTACAACTTAACAAAAACATGAAGCTTGCTGGACTTTCAGGTGTGAAAAAGCTCTATTGACTTCAATTAATTTAAAAAATCAATTTGCAGAGACTGCAAACTTTCTCAATGTAGTTTTCTAACAGTGAACATTTATGGACCTTGACTTATTTTATTGCTTTAGTCTCCAACTTCTGAAAGAATTGTGAGTCTCTGATTTTAAACATCAGTGTGGGTTAAAGCAGCAACATTGAGAATTTGAGACAAAATATAAATATTAATAAATAAATACACTCACTTGCCAGTTCTTCAAGCCCACTTGGCAAAAACTAATCAAATCCAGGGTCCATATATTTTTCTGCTTTTGTTAAAAACCTTCCACAGTGGCAATGATTCATGGTCATGGTCATGAAGGCTACAGTTTGTACCGCTGAATTCTATTGTGTTACACTGGAAGGTCTTTCTCATATTTAATCTGCGCCCTTCGACTGAAATGGGATGGACAAAATATTAGGAACACCGAACACTATTCAGTTCTGCAGCAGCACCAAACAAAAAGCCTCAAAAACATAAAGTTGGAAAAGAAGTAACCTTCATGGAGGCAGGATTCACTGCAGGACTGTTAATGTTCATTTACTCGTTTAAGTTTTAAGTTAATTCTCTTGAAATCAACCAGCAGCTGCCTGCAAGTGAAGGAATCTGAATCCGTCGAGTGTGTAGAGTTCTACCACCAGAGGACACAATCTGAGCCAGCTCTGGCCCGCATGCGGCTGGCAGATTTGGGCCGAGTATCAGTTCCAGTTAGTGGCACTCGGGCCAGCTCTGGGCCGCTGTCGAGCCGTGGAGCCGGCCCAAGTAATGGCATCGTGCTTCATGACCTCAGCGAGCCAAAATTCTGGATTGAGGTCACTGCTGAGCCAAGAGTGAGAGGCTGCTTGGAGTGTTTTTTTTAGCAGGGTGCATGACTGTCAGTTAAACTGTCAGAATCAATTATCCAACACAAATCTACCACAGGACGGGTCGGGTCCAGAAACATTACTGCAAAACAGAGGGTGTGTTTGTTTTTCTTACCTTTAGTGTTGAAACCGGGGGGGACAGAGGAGGGAACGCAGGAGGACAGCACCGAAAAGAGAAAAGAGACAGAAAAACACATTTTATTAGAATTTGAGTGTTTAGAGTTGGAATTAGCTGCTCAATTCTGCCAACAGGAAGAGGAAGCATCATCGGCCAGCAGCCAAACACGACTAAATCTTATAATCTACTTCGCAGCGAACCAGTCAGCATCTGGAGCCGTGCTAACTGGCTGTTAAAGCAGCTGGTCAGCTGGGCGAACCAGTTAGTTTGGCAGGTAATCAGCCATGACTGAGCAGCCCTACAGCGAGGGTGGAGTTCAGAACACAGAGCCGGTATCAGTATTCCTAAACAGGACTCATTACAGCCTCACACACACTCTGTTTATTCAGCAGAAATGCAGCCAAACAGAAAGCAGATGTGAACGCAGCTCAGCGTGTTATTGGACGGCTGACTGTGCTTCCTGAAGGATGATGCAGCAGAATACAAAACACCTCATGAAACCCAACATGGCTGCAGCTGAATGTTAAACCAGAGGCTGGGAGGTCTCTGCTGCATGTGTGCCTCTGACGTCACCGAAGCAAATTCCTGCACATTTGTTCAGGTTTCTAAAGAAAGTGGAGATAAAAAAAATAAGAGTAAATCACGGCAGAAAAGAAGTATCCCTGACAGGTTATGAAAACTGAGATATCAGAGGATTGAGCCTCTGGATGCGCGCGATAATCAGACGAAGTGTGACCATATGGCCCCGGCTAATGCCGACCTTAAAATGTGAGGAGTGGGACGGGGCCGGGCGGTCTGAGCAGTTAAATGTTACGGCTGTCATCACCATTTGACTCGCGGAAATTTGAGGCTCGGGGCACCGGGAGGACGGGCGGCTCCCTGCGGGGGATGAAGCACCGAGACACTGGCAGAGCTCAGCCAGCGACCGCAGACACACACACACACACACACACACACACACACACACACACACACACACACACACACAGATGAGCTGAACAGGATTCAGCAAAGAGCTGTAAACACTAACAGCTCTGACAGCGTTTATGTAGTGAAAGAAAGAAAAGAAAACTACATTTTTAGAAAACTAAGAACTCAAATGTCGCTTGTGATGATATGAAGTGAACTAAAATGTCTCTTTTGTCCAAACTGTCACCAACACTGACAAAATCCAACTGGAAGCAGCTTCAAGGAAGTCGCCCCAGATAAAGACGCTCATTAATGATTCACTTCCCGACTTTATTCTAACAGCATTCCCAATTTTACTGGAAGGACTTTGATCTGAGTTGCTATAGCATTAGGAGTTTTTGAAGTTGAAGTTTTTGTGAAGCAAATCACTTCCAAATGTTTAGAAAGACTTCAAGTCTAATTTTAAAGTTTTGGAGAAAGAAGACTAGGTCAAAACCTGGCATATAGCTGGACCATCTATAAAATGGTAGAGGGCTTCTTTTTTGAAATGAAGGCTTTTATTTTGAAATGGACTGGTATTGGGAGTGGCAGCATCCATGATCCGTGCAGAAGGCGGCTGATGCTGCATTAACCGCTTCGCTCGAGGCCGCGTTACGTCGACGTTCCCACCATATTCCCCACATCAAGACTGACCTGTGATCAAATCCATGTCAACAGGAGAACTGTGGTTTTTCTGAATAAAAAGCAGAATAATGTTTACCGACATACAGGAGCAGCATCTAAATATATCCTGCTATCGTCAGTCTTCTCTCATGTACCTGCATGCATGTCAGACTGATTTATGCATTTTATATTCTGTGTTTTATGTCTGTGCTTCTGCTTTGCATGTTTTAGTGTCTAACGATGCAGCATAATATTCTCTTTAGTCCATGTTGTCATTTATTTGCTTTGCATGTGTTGTTTAATGAGCCTCTGTATTGCATGTTTTAAATACCACTGTTTCTGTTAACTTTTAACTCTTTTTATTATCCTTCTGCATGCTTATAAATGATAATTTATGAATAACTTAAAAACAGCATCTTGGCTAAATCTGGTGCATTTACAGTAATGTTTATTAATGGGCACAGTCCCTGTTAAATAAACTGATAAAATAAAAAATATGCCTGTCATCTTGCTGTAAAGCTTTATCTGGTTTTGCTTGATGCTGCACAGGGTGCACACTGTGTGGCCAAACTTTGTGTTGCTGTTTTGTGCGCCGTAAAGCTGTTGTTGATGTTGTTTTCTGTTGTCTTGCATGTCAACAGCAGATGCGACTTGGGGCAGCTTCATATCTCATTTGCACTTTGATCTTATCTGATATAGGAATCTTAAGAAAGTCCAGCAACTTGATCCATTTGGGAAGTGATGCGACCAGAAAGCACAGCGCTAATCCTTCTACATAGCTTTGAATAATTCAATGTAAACCACTATAAAGTCTAAATTCTCCAAACAGTGAAGCTATTTTTATGGCTAAATCTTAGATAATAATTCAACAAATACTCTGCAAGTGTAACTTTTAGAATTAAGCCGATTTTCCAACATCAAGACACTTATGATTGCTTTTTTTATTTGTACGGCCTGAATGAAAAACTGTGTGATAATTACTATGTCACACGTTGCTCTAATGCACTCACCCACACACTTCCTCACTTCTGGAGGACTTTACTTTTTTAATCTCTGAAGGCTACAAAAAGAGAGATTCAGAGTTTGCAGTTTGCTCTCCAGCTCGAGGACTCAACCAACACTTGATGCATTTGCGGGGCCTAGGTATAATGTGTTGCTTTCTGATTTTGTCAAAGAGCGGCAACCTGCAGCAATAAAATAAGTCTGACACAAACCAGAGGCTGCAACTATTTTCATTTTTAAGTTTTACATGTATTCCATTAATCATTTGGCCTTTAAACTATCAGTAAATAGTTAGAAAGTTAAAAATCCACAATTTCCAACAGAATTTCCTCAAGTTTAGTGTTCAAGTGTCACCCAGCTTTGCTGTGGTCCAGAAAAACAGAGCAGAGGCTGACAGTAGACCAGCCTGCAGGAGATGTTTATGAAGCTACATTTTATATTTAATGCTTTTCAACAGGATTTCAATGGTTTATCTTTTATGAAAAATGCGAAAATGGAAAAAAAGGCGAAAACTGCCACTGGAGAAATCTGTTGCATCTCGTTCTGAAAGGAGCAGCTGATTTATTGGTTAAGTAGCTCAGTGACGCAGCAGAAGTTATTTGTCAATGAGAAAAAGATTTTCTGGTCCCAGCCTCTTAAAGTTGATTTGCCACTTTCCTCTGTTTTATAAATGGAAAATCTTTGGGTTTTGGTTTGAACTAATAAGCAATTTGAAGATGTCACTTGGGAAAATTCTGTTGGAGATTGTGGTGAAGATTTTTAACTATTCTGACAGTTTATAGCCTAAATGATTAATGGATTAATTATAAAGCTGCAAAATGAAAACGGAAGTAGCTGCAGCAGGTTTGTGGCTGGACTTATTTTATTGCCCCCGGCTGCCACTCTGACACAATCACAAAGCACTACAGCGCCAACAGTTTCCTGAGGCCTGTGATGGACATGAATATAAAAATCCCATTTTCAACAATAAAGCAAACAAGCAGCCAATCAGTGTTACGTCTGCTTAGAAGCTAATATATCACATTATTGTCTGAAACCAAAGTGCCCGGAGCGACAGGCCAGAAATAAACAGCCTGTAGCTGCACAACTTGACTCATCTGCAGCATCGAGGTGTTGAAAGAAACGCGACCTTTAACCGCTTCATCCTCAAATGTCAAAATGATCCAGAATGTTTGTCAAACAGAGCAGCAGGGGTTTGATTTCACTAACATGTTTTTACCAGCGTGAAACACAAAACTGCCACTGTGAAATGAAAAAGGTTAAATTGAACTGATGAACTGATAATTGCAATCGGTGAACAAGACGAGACAAAGCTTCCTTCATCCCACAGGGGGCCCTTTATTCACCATACTGGGACACATTTTCACTTTGATTTAATGTTTATGTTCACTGTATTTGCTCGAGTGTAAAGTTTCTGGAGGAATATTACTGAACAAATTCTCTATTTTTCCAGGATTTACTTGTGTGTGTGATTGTTTGACCCTGAGGGAGACCACTGTGAAGTCAATACAAGCTGGTCTGGTTTTTAATTATGAAACCGTGTCTTGAATGTTTTGAACTCAATTAAGATGGAAATTGTGAAACACTGTTAATTTAAATTCCTTTGTTCAGATGCAATGGACTAATTGTTATGTTCTTAGCATCACCTCATCAGTGTGGAGCTTCAAACTCAACTACACTGATTTGACACTGATGCTTCAGTAGCTTCAGGATTCTGTGATAAAGTCCTGCAGCAGAGAAAAGCATCCAGAAACTGTAAGCAAATAATAAAGTATGTAAATATATGTGCAGTTGAAATGTACAGTATGCAGCATTAATGCAGAGTTTTGCACTGGTAGAATTATTGCACAATATTATTGTAATGTTAAGTCAGTAGTGCACAGTTTAAAATATATTTTCTAAATAAATTATTGGGGTTAAAGCTGGTCACAGGGTTGGAGGAAGTTCATGGGCCGGTCCATCGACTCTGAAAGAGTCAGACCTGATATTCACTGTGATGCAAATGACATGTTTGGGCTGTTTACCCAGAGCGAATGTTTCTGAGCACATTGATAACCGCAGTGTCCACAGACTACCTTAAAAATGTGCAATCTTGAGTTTTGGGTGAGAAGAAACTTAATAAACTTTGTTAAAACAGACACATTTTTTATTTCTCTGACTGTAATTGATGCCTTTCTACATCATCGCTTATGTATGACACATTAGATTTCCACAAATTCAGAAAAAGTAAAAGTGTGCATCCTCCCGCCAGTTATGTTAAATAATCCCAGCACACAGTGCAGATAAAATATGAGGTTTTTGAAGGCTGATAGTAGTTGTATGTTCATACTGAATAACCAAATGGAAATTCAACTGACAAAACAGCCTTAGGGTTTATCTGTATGTAGAGAAGGAAAGTGATCGTTAATTATTATCTGATACATTCGGTTGTTGTTGACAAAATCAGGAAAAGTAAATGTGTGCATCGTTCTGCTCATTGTTAAGTTATTAAATCCCGGTGCACCATGGGGAGTTACTGAGGCTGAGCTGCTAACAGCACAGGTACAATATGCATGAAGGCTGATGGAGGTTTAGTGTGGTGCTGAACTAAAAATAAAGAAAGGAAGAATTAGTTCATATTGGACAGCCAACTGACAAAATAGCCCCAGTGATGATTTGCATGTAATGTGGGGAAGTGGTCACTCAAGATGCATCTGGAGGCAAATTCTAATGCAAGTGACAAAAACACTGTGTTTGGCAAATTCTTAAATTATTTGTTTCCTGTTTTGTAAAAATAATAGTATTTCTCTGTGAAGAGCCGACAGCACAGACGCTCCGTGGTGCGCTGGGATGCACACTCTTACTGTCTCTCACTCTGGCATCAATGACCTTCTTTGTCACCTGTGATGTATGAAATAGCAGATTCCCACATAGTTAGATAAAATAAGAAAAAGTGTGAATCATTCTGCAAACAGAATAAATCCCTGCGCGCCACAAAGCGTTACTAAGGCTGCTGACAGAGCAAATAAAATATGGTTCATGAAGACTGATTGGAGTTTAGTGTGCTGCTTAACTAAAAAAAAACACAGTGGGCAGTAATGGACATTCAACTGACAAAATAGCTCCAGTGTAATTTTCATATCTGTGATTAGGTTAGTTGTTGTGAAGTGATGTGGAGAATTAGAGATGAGAGGGAGCCTGCTGCTGACTGGCCAAAATATCAGCCGTGATTGTGAGGATGATGATAGATGATCATACAGCACATATGCTGGATATTGCTGAACTCCCAGCTCGTGCACACACACACGCACACACCCTCACACACATTCATCATGAGGTATTTGATAACCACATTATATGCAGCCACACCATAATAACCTGTGTAAGTAGAGGTGACATAATAAGTGTCATTTGTCAAAGCTAATGATTCCTGCTTGTCACTGTCTCAGCTGCTGTCACTTTAATGGATCACCTCGGCCCGCTCGGCTGGTGACACCAAAGGTTACGCTGCTGTTTGCTGGTTAATAATGAGAGGCGACGCCGCTGCTGATGGGAGACAAACGAGCTGTGTACTTCCACTGTCCCGGCCTCTTTTCTCCTGACGGGTTGTATGATGGATTTAAACGGCTTATCTGGAGTGTTTGGGTTCTGGTCTCTGCGGGAAACACTCGGCAGTTAACAGCACTAAACCTCAAAACCACTCACCTGTCAATAAGAAACCAAGTCTGGAGAGAGATGAATGTGAAGTTTCTTCCATCACTCGTTTCTCTCCATACTCAAAGCTACGTGTGTAAAACTCAAGGCCTGCAGGCCAAATTGCACCTGGCACCTCATTTTCTTTGGCATGTGAACCCTTGTTGTTATTTAGACTTTATTATTTACACTGCTTTAGAGGGCTGTCACTGCAACAATCATTTTCTTGATTAATTGTCTAATTGTTTTGTCTATAAAATGTCAGAAAATGGCGAAAAATCAGCCTAAGATGACATCGTCAAACTTCTCGTTTTGTCCTCAACCCAAATATATGCAGTTGACAGTCAGAGAGTAAAGAAGCCAGAAAATATTCACGTTAATTAATTTAACGGTTGATGAATGAATCCTTGCAGCTCTACAACTTTGTGAACATAATTTTCTCAAATAAATTGTATAATAGTTGCACACTGCATGCCATTATTTTTCCGAGATGTCTGCTTTCAGAAATAATTATTAAATATCAAGCTATTTCTAATGATATTTCCAGTAATAATCAAAAGCAGAGGGAATTATGTGATATGATATCAAGTAGACACATTTCTACAGCACTGCTGCTGTAGTGGACCAGCAGAAGAACCATCTCGTTAGTTTAAAACTGATGACGGGATGTTGGGATGCTGTCAAGGCCTCGTGGGAGTCGCTGAGTAAAACCTGTTGCCGTTATTTTGAATCAGTTCGTCTGTTTTGTTACAATCGGAAGATTTTGTCTGACTTAACATTTTTCAGACCTTCTTGTCATGCATATGACATCCTGTGACAGCATACTTGACAGATGCATTTATTTTGTCTCTGGCAGCAAAATATATAACATGAGCCAGAGAAAAAAACCCTGCGGGATAATCTGGACACTCTGGAGGCTGACTAACTCGAGGAGACACCCTGTGCCAGCGCAAATGCCAGAAAAATCTCAAAGGCCCAGATCTTCATCTGATGGACTGTTGACTGAGAGATATCTCTCACTGGTGGTCTTTAAAATACAGCAGTGGGCTACTCACAGTGCCACAGTATTAAACTCTTTTAACATACATTAAGGTCATAAACTACCTGTAGTTAGGGTTGGAAACCTCTTTTCACCTCACATTTTGATTTGATCCTGCTTTGAGGACTACAATGCCACAAAATAACTATCTATGCATCTTCATGCGTCATAATTTTTGATATCTATAAATATTTTAGGAAGGTACTGCCCAGTTTGACAGGTGATCATAATGTAAAGTACTGGGTTTATTAACTGGGATTATTGACTCGTCTGCATTGATTCATGATCTTTCAGCAAAGAATCACGATGCATTTAAGAATTTTCACTCCACCCCTTCCCACAATACAACATGTTCTTATAGCATCAACCTTAAAACCCCCACACCCATTGTTTTCTACATAAGAGGACAGACTGGTGGCGTCTCTGTGCGCATCAACCGTCAATGACGCGCATCAAATCATCAGGATACACCGATGCCCTATTACCCAGCATCGACGTGCATCATTTCTCCAAAAGAAATAAGCAACTTTATCACATTTGCTCTCTAAAGTACCTCCATCTTTATGAGGTCGTGTGTGCTGCAGGCATCGATGGGTGCGCATCAAATGATCTGTGTGTTTCAATTTAGTCCGTAACACAAGAACTTGTAGTGACTCTATTCAAAGACAATAGAGCTGATGTGACAGTGGGAGTATTGAAGGCTCCCTTCTTCTCCAAATGCAATTTCCACGATAAAACATTTAATATTTGGCCCTGCTCAGAGGCCTTACTAGTTTCTATATGTTACCACACAACTGAAAATGATTCTAGGGTTATGATCTGCAAGTTATGATGTTTGAACTGCATCTGGACTGACAAACAATGGATTTTCTGTCCTAGTCTCACGATACCAGACAACTCATTGTGTACCAACTGGCTGGGGATCCCTACATGCAGGGTAGAATGATGATGAATACAGTCGCTAACAAACACCCCTTACATTTTTTCAAGGACACACCGTACCAGACACAAGGCACTTCCCCCATTCTCCTCGGTTTTAAGCACACAATGTCACCGCCCCCCTGAGTTTTAACAATGAAAAGTTGGAATTTGTCCTCAGTCTCTCTAGAGCGAAGCCTTCAGAGAATGACTTGTGAAACTAGTCCCGTCTCACTCCCACAAAAATACTCCTGTTCCATCCCAGAAGAGTCACTCTCATCCCATCTTGTTCCTGTGTTGTCCACAGTACAGCAGCTGCAACCAATCAGCAACCAGCCACC
The DNA here is from genome assembly GCA_027495735.1 of Lutjanus campechanus. Classification (NCBI taxonomy): domain Eukaryota; kingdom Metazoa; phylum Chordata; class Actinopteri; order Lutjaniformes; family Lutjanidae; genus Lutjanus; species Lutjanus campechanus. Next base: position 12,620 of record JAJHUR010103275.1, read on the forward strand.
AAAGCAGACAGGAGAGTCTTTGCACTTGCTTTACACTGGTTTACTGGTATTTAAGTGCATTTTCTTGGTTGAAGAACAAGAAGAAAACATTTTATTAAGCTCCCTTGGGGGAAAAATCAGTTTTTCACCTCACTGACTCTGGTTCCCATGCCAAGTCCTTGCAGACTGAGCTGCTGCCGCCCCAACACATCATGACCGGATCTCAATATGCAAATAATAAGTAAAATGGAGCTGGTGGTACCTCCCAGGTCATGGGAAGCAATGATGTTACTTCCTTTTCTTTGCTGAGGAAGAGATCACCTCAGTTAACGTGATGCGGTGGAGAAAGGTGACCTTTGAACTGTAACGGCAGACTTTTTTCTAAAGAATGTGGGGTGGGTGTGTTAACGGCAGTCAAACAGAGACGAGAGGGAATTTAAATGAAAATGTGATGTACTCTTACTTCATCCAACACGCCTGCCTGCCTGCCTGCAGCGTCGGGGGCGTAGCAGCAAAAGCAGCCGAGGGATGGACGCTTACCGAGATAAAATCCCACATGCGGGCGCTTCACCGCCAGTTCTGGGATTAAAGCCGACAAACTTTTGCATCATACAGTAAGAAGAACTACTAAGTAAAAACTTAAGGCAGTGGCCACCCACCTCACCTGGCACCCTCAAAGGAAAAAGAAGCAAAACAAGAAAACAGCCTGTTTGTGGGTTACACAAGAGAAGACAGAGCCAGCTCCAAAAAATGATTCACTCTCTGCAGGGGGGGATGTGTCATCCTCTGTTTAGTCTTCAATAATTCAGGAGATACAGAGACGAGCAACTCCACTGATGCCTTGTTTATATGTGAAAAGTCTTAAGATAGATTTACTGATAACTCCCCAGCGAGTTTAACTTTAATGCCAGCAAACACTTCATAAGAGCAGGTCGTCACATTGATCAGAACGCCGACATGTCGCTTTTGGAGAAATGCGCCTCTGTTGTTTGACTCGTCGAGCTTCTGTTTGCTGTGAAGCTTCTGCAGAATCAAATGAGTAATAGGCTGGGAGAGTGACTCCACCACTCTGTAAACAGAAACACCACAAGATGATTGGTTTTTTCTCAGATTTTCTTTCATTCCGGGAAGCATTTCAGAGCTGGATGTAGCGTTTTTTAAAATTGATTTATCCTGTAATCTGCCCACATCACCCCTCTGAATGTTTTCTGCTGGTGTAAAAATTAAACAGAGTGCCTGTCATTTGCTTTATAAAGACTACAAACACTTATGCTTTGCTGTGAGAGCAGCAGACATTACGCGTGACAAGTTGTGACATTTTTCTAAATAACCAACGCCTCGCTCTGCTGTGACTTTATCACGCCTGTCGACTCAAAGTTTGACACTCCGGCCTCTGAAACACTAAATGAGAATCAGTGCTTTCCTGTTGGTGAATCTAAACTGGAAGCAGATTCATTTTGCTGCCCACGAGCCAATGTAGAAG
>JAJHUR010103276.1:0-14004 GCA_027495735.1 Lutjanus campechanus
AGGGAAAACTACCATTTTTGTTGAAAATGTGCCGGCTGAAGTCTCTGAAGTGTTTTCTTCAGAGCCGTGCTAACAGCAGCTCAAGGAATGGCGATGTCATTTGGCCAGTCGGTCCAGACTGAAATGTCTCGACAACTATTGGATGGATTGCTGTAAAAGTAGACATTAATGTACCAGTCAGGATGAGTTGCAACACTTTTCTTGCAGCATGATGACAGTGCCATCATCAGTACTTCATGTTTAGTGCTATTTAGCGTATGTTAGCATGCCAACACACCAAACTAAAATGTTAAGCATGGTAAACAGCAGACCTGCTTAGCGTTAGCATGCTAACATATTAGTGAGCCTGTTAGCATTTCACTCAAAGCACTGTTGTGTGCAAGCACAGTTTAACAGCACTGCTAGCATGGCTGTAGACTCTAGGTCTTGCCTTTTACTGTGTTTTTGACACATTACATTATTCATCATGACCTTGCAAGAGCCTGCAGATAAAAATGAGCTTTAAGCTAACTTTGGTACAATACATCAAATGATAACATTTATGGTCCTTTACAAATAAAATTAAATAAATACATGTAGTTGTTACTTACTTGCTTCACCTGTATGTTAAGGTAGTTGAAGAAACAAGCTCTCGTTTAACAATCAGAATAATAACTGGCATTGGCCCAAAGATTAGAACAGCAAAGTTACTTGAAGGTTGATGGTTCAACCCCTGCACCTGGAAACGTAAAAGAGCAGTGCTTGCCTCTCCCTCATTACCATGACTGACATGCACTTAAGCAAGGCTGTTAACCCACAAACGCTCCAGTGAAGCAACTCAGTGACCAGGAACTCAGACTGGTAGCACTGGACAGCTTCCAGGTGTGAATATATGAAAGTGAACAGGGCTCTCATGCAGCAGAACTTTCTTAAATAAATAGAGGTTAAAACAAAGGACAGGTTTTTGGTACCGTGTGGCATAAACAGCTGTGGAGTGAGACAGAGGTAATTGAGTATATGTAGGTCAGATTTAACATAAGCAATGTGCCCTTTTATCTCATTATGTATATGTCCCTGTTCCTGTTTGACATTTCATCATTTTCAATTAATCCTTTGTATACAGCTCAGCTGACCACATTCACCTCCAAGACTATTTCTATTAACTCCACAGAACAGGTCATCGGTTGCTGAGTTTATCACTACTTCTGGAGCGAACGCTGCCAAACTTTGTCGATTTTACTTTGGCAGCAGCGGCAGGCATCATCCTCCTCACTGAACTCGTGCTCAGCCTGAGCGCTGTTTGTTTTTTTTTCATCTTTTACAGTCCATATAGTAGACGTCAATTTTAGTTTGGAAAGCTGAGCACATCATCTGTGTTCTTGTTTACAAGATGCTGCAGTAAGTATTGAGAAAACAAACAGTTTTTTTTTTTATTTTGTGCAAGTTTGGAAAGTCACGACAGCTTCTTAGCAGTTAACAGAAAGTTGCTCTATTGACTCGGGGATGATTAAGCACCGCGGCAGACTTGATAGACAGAACATTTCGTTTTGAACGCCTCGCTGCCTTCCTTTTCATTTCTTGAGCTGTTTTACAACCCAAACTGCCACACTCTGCTTTTTCATAATTAAACAAATATCGTATCTCTTCAAAAACTGCCAATAAACAAATGAACTCGCTAATGAAAATGCTATTACATCCCTACCATGAGCCAGCGCTCAAGGGGTGAAATATTGTAATTTATATTATTTCAGGGCTGATTGTTTTGTGCAGGATTGCTGTGACATTGTAGCAGTAAATAATAGTTTCTCAGCTCTCAGCTAATGTTGTGACACTGGTTTTAGTTAAGTTTTTTAATTAGAGCTGGGCACTGTTAACATGATCTTGGTGGGTGTGATATGGAGCTGGCGTTGTGTTTACAGATGCTTCCAGTGTTTCCTTTTCGCTTCACATCTGCAGTCAGAAAACTGGCCTGTTTTCCAGGAGGGGAGAGTTTCCAAGCGTTTGCAGTTAAATCATTTGTTAACTGCAATCCTGTTGGCACAAAACACCTGATTAATCGGTTGCTGTGGCAGTGGTGTGAGCTTGGCAGAACGATGCAAAGTTTGAACTAGTTGAAAGCCGCTGCACTCTCGGAGTGGAACGAGGCTTGACAATTATTGATTACATGTGATGGAGAGCTCATTTGGAAAGGTTGAAGCCATGTTGCCCGACGGGAACTCCAGTCATTTTGTTTGTCTAACAAGCTGTGCAGCCACAAGTTGGTAATTTTTCTTCATTAAAAAGCGAAAATTATGTTTGTGATTTATGTTGAATGCACAGAAGGGTTGCACATATTACCATAAAAATAGATGCAGGGCGACGATTATTCAGGCTTAACACACATCGCAGGTGACAGTTATTTCCCTCTGGCCATGCATTCATGCACTCGGGCTCACGGGCAGACCTGTGTGAGTGTGTGTCTCAGTGTATGGTGCATGTGTGTCTTTATCTAAATAGCTCCCCGCCTGAGGGACATTTCTATCAGCCGGTAACTGAGTCATCTGACCTGTGGAATTAATCTGACTGTCCTGCTGCTGTTTTATCCAGGGCTGCTGCACAATATTATAGTTTCTCAGTGGCTGCGTCCCAGTTCAATGTCGGCATTTCGAGACTGAATACATCATGACAGGTCAGCAAGGTCTGTCCCATTTCAAAGGCTCCAACAAATGCATCTCAGGAATTCCAGCTTTGAATTCTGACACAACTAGTTTATTCTTTTAAACCAGTGTGAATTGATTTCTTTTTTTTTTTTCTTTTCGGCCAGTCGGAGGCACAAGCTGTCAACAAAATTTTAGGGTGTTTACACGTGGTTTTAAAATGTGTCTGAAGTTGAGAGCTCTAAGCACAGGTGTGAATGCACCCGGGATGCATTTGTATTGTTTGCACACCACTGAGAATATTCACCTTGCGTTACTTGTGCGAGTTTGATTTCAGGATCAGTGTGTTTATTCACCCCAAACAGGCAGGCGTAAGCTAATGAGCAACGTGCTAACAGGTAACGAGCACTGGCTGCCAGGCACCAGCTATGTGCGTGCGTGTTTGTGTGTCAGCTGCTGACAGCACTCACCAGAGAAGCCGTTTCTTTCTGTTTTGTCCCTCCTGTGTCTCCCCCCCCCCCCCGCACTAATGTTCACAAAGTAACTTTGAAATAACACAACTCCTCTGGTCAGGAGTCAACACAGACAGAGAGACTAATTAGCTTAAAGTAAACAGTCGAGTAAGGTCGGCTCCTCCGTGGGCACTGCTGCAGACGGGTTGAGAAGCAAGAGTAAAGACAAATCCACTTTTTAGTCCCAAAAGTTTAAAAAGCAAACTCTGAGTGCTCCTCCTGCCAGTAAATTGGTCAGCGACTCCTCCGTGGGTTGCTGCTGCAGACAGGTTGAGAAGCAATAATGTAATAAATCCACTTTTAATCCCAAAACCGGTGTTTCTTCCTTCAGAAGCCTTGGGCCTATCCTCAGCTTTCCTCTCCAAAGCTCCCCGGCTCTCAGCAGTTGTCTGTCGGCTGTGTGCGTCAGCTCCGCCCTGCTCCTCTCCACACAACACGCAGCAAAAGCCTTGCGATGGACTCAAGTTGAATATTTTCAACTCACGAGAATCACAAGAACTTTGTACAGTATGTAATCACAAAAAAATTTTTAGCCTATAAAATCCCAGCGAGTGTCTCTTCTACCAGGCTGCTTACAGTGCAGGTAAAACTTAAGGCTCATGTAGGCAGACAGAAGGGTTTAGTGTCACGCTGAACTGGGGGGAAAAAGTCATATCTTCATATTGAGCAGTCAAATGGACAATAATGGACATTCAGCTGACAAATTAGCCTGCTCATAATTCAGTTATAAAATCCCAGCGCACCACACAGCTTTGCTCTTGCTGGGCTACTGACAGCACAGGTATGAGGCTGATTTAGGTTGATAGAGGGGTTTAGTATGGTGCTGAACTGGGAAAAAAAAGTCAAATCTTGTATTGAATGACAAAATAGCACTATAGCACTATTATTTATAAACATTAAGAGTGGGGAAGTGAGATATGATCACAAGTAGTCACTCGAGACTCACTGCAATTCCAGGTGTGAAGTTGTCTACGTGTTTGGATCACCCAAGACACATGTGAATACCAGATGTAAACAGCGTATCTGACATATAGTATTCGCACCTGGCAAAGTTGTTGTGGCACATGTGTTAAGTTTCCCATTTACATATATTATTCCCTCTATAATTCACTCCATTCCTTTTGCATCAGTCAAGTGCTCATAAAAACAAACGGCTTAAGCTTTAATCTAAAAGCTAAATAACACGGGCTGGTAGCATACAGTCGGCTTATTGGAGCTACAATGCTCCATCCAGCCATTTTATCATTTTCTTTGGGTCCGTCTGTGTGACTGAAGCTGGCTTTATAGCCTACACAATCCTGCAATTGATATCTACAGCGTATGTTTTGATTTATAGTACAGTGTCACACTTCAGTGACCCACACTTGAGTTGTTTCCAGACTTTTAGGCTCTTGACCCCTTAACACAACCATCATCACAGGTTTCATACGTCTACAGATTATTACCCATTTATCCAGAGCAATTATTCTCTTTTTTCAGGGTCTGAATAGTTAAGATTATTCAGTATTTCAAAAGAAAAAAAGCAAAAGGAATACAAATTTGAAAAATAGGTATCATTTTGTTGAGCAGATGTGTGCTTTTTCTTCTTTCCTATCAGGCTTACCATCTCATGACCTATAATTTTCTAGGTCAGGGTGAAATATTTCTCAGGTAAAATGGTTTAACACAGCTTTCCGGTAATCCTTATCAACTCATACAATCAGGAAATATCAGGTACCATTAAAGTTGTCACAGTTCACCGCTGGTAGCCTATTTACATTTTATCTGCTGTTTGAGGACAGCGTCCGAGGGGAAACTGTGCAAATGTTTAGCTTTACATTTTAATGAGGTGCTTCTGAATGCATCATTAATTCTCTGTTAGTTCTCTGTGAGGCTTGACCATCTGGCTCAAGTCCTTCAGTCTGGCCTTTAGGCTCTGTGAAGGACTGGCGTTTGTGGGCCAAGTGCTTTGATGGTGTCCAGGAGCCATATTACAGAGACTTCCTATCTGAAGTCTTAAGATAGGAAGAGTCTAAGATAGGATTCTTTTTTTGCAATTTGGTATTACAGAAACAAGTCCCAAGTATAACTTACTCAAGTTAAGAAATTCAAAATACTTAATCCAACATCGCTTATCAACTGTTAGGCTCTACTTTTATTCCAGTTACCTAGCAACAACCATTGTTTTGTTTTGTTTTTTATCATCGAAACAGACGGAAAACATACAAAAACTATGACAGGCACTTAACTTCAAGACAGATTAGGTTTGGGTAACATCTGTAGAGAAATACAAAGATGTTCTTTTGAGGAAATTCACAAGGTTAACTTGGGAGACAGAAGAAAGGGAGTGGGCTAAGACAGCAGTCACAGTTGCCGTTGTATCCACCATCCATCATGTAAAAGTAATAAAAGAGCAGGCATATGGGTAAGTAGTAGCATAAGAAGTTAGCTAACACTACCATCATTACTGTGGTGAACATTACGGTAGTTACTGTCCACAAATGTTACTGTTAGCTACTTTTTATGAACAGTTTTCTTAGGTACTGTTAGCAAGAGTAAGTTATCTACTAATACAGGTGGAAATGTGAAAATTAGCAGCTTAATCGTTGTCCTAAAGTTGGGAGAGTTTATTTAAGCTTTTGTGAGGTTAGGATGCTTGTGTAATACTCTTCACTTCTCTTAAGTTAGCATAGGAACATTGTCTTAGGAGCTGTTCATTTGTAATGTTTCTTTCTTTTTTTTCCAAAAGAGGCCGTTTTTACAGAAATATTGTAACTTGTAGATCCTATGTTAGCTTGTTGGTTTGGTTACCATGGTAATTAGAGTGAGGACTTGATTAATGAAAAAGGTCATTACAGTTGAAGAGTACTACACAAGCCATCTTCTTTTATCTCCCAGGTTAGCAATGTTGTAAATTTCCCCCAAAGAACATCTTTGGATTCTGTACAAATATTTCCAATGTACTGCTGCACAGTTGATTGTGTATATGATATATTTCAGTACAATAATTACACAACATTATTACGGACTTGCATAATTAAGTTTACTGTTACAAATGGTGTTGCATATGATAATTATTTAATTATATTATATTATTATATTATTATATTTACAGCACTTTAACTAGTATTTTAATTACACATTTACATGTGTAGTATTTAAGTTTCTTCTCCACGTCCCGCTTGTCTAAGAGCTAATTAGTTCCCGCCAGCCATTGTTTAGGGGGGACCGATATGAGTGTGGTGCAATGTCTGCAGCAGTTTTGTTGACCCTGCTGTGAACCCCACAGAGTGAAGTTGGGTGTACTGTGCTGTCAGGCCGTTTTGGTGAAGATTAACAGGAGAGTAAAGAAGAACATACAAAGAGAAGTTGTAGCAGCTTATTACAAAGAAAAGAGGGTTACAGACTGGTGGCAGCAGTGTTTTGTTTTTTTTCTTCGTCTCCAGATTAATCAGTCGAGGCATTCAACTAGTTTACGCCCGCCAGGACTTATGGTCTACAGGTGCATTCTGCAAGGTTGTTTCAGTTTTACATGCATGGAAGTTTCCAGTTTCCAAAGTGACTGCGGCCATTAGTGGATGATGTTGAGGACACCAAGTCTCTCACTGATAATGACGGCGTGGCAAAAAAGAGAGGGTAAGCAACAGCAAACGTCTTGAATTCTATGTTGTGTTGGATCTTTTTGACGTTTGCTTGTGACGAACGGCTTATTTTCGTGATGTGTATCCAGTGTGGGGTATCGGAGTAGTTTTATGAGTACAAGTACATGAGGATAGTATCGGACTGACACCCGATGCTGTTATTGGTATTGGTGCCTCCCTGAAGTTAGTTTGGATGTGCTTCTGTGATAGCCCCCCCAATTGGGAAAAATCCTATCTTAGACTCGTTCTATCTTAAGACTTAAGATAGGAAGTTTCTGACCTAAACATAATTACCATGGTCAGACTGTTAAGATATGATCTGCAAGTTAGTAAGTTTCTGCAATACAGCAGAACTTGAACACATCTAATCTCCCAGAGAGCTAAACTTGACCCACAACTCTTTCATCAATACCTTCCCAAACCCCCTCCAGAAACTACTCCTCACTGCTTCCTCTCCTGCTCTTCTCTCAGCACACGCTAATGAAAAGAGATTCATGGTATTTCAGGGGCATCGAGATCATCATGTCATTTTGTCCCGCTGAGATGGCAAAACTTTACCCGATGTTCACCATCCTCTGTGCGCTCCTGTCAGCGTCGTTGAAACGCCGGGGTCTAAGAACACCTTTGTTGAGATCCTGTCTCATCCCCGCCGTGCTCCCTCTACTCAAGCCCTCGCTGTCAGCAGTCACTGGCTATTAATTGCACGGGGCCTCGGCTTTGGTAATTATGTTGTCAAGCTCAAAAAAGTAGTGAGTGCAAATAATGTGAATGGTACAGCGACTGGTCTCTCTCCCTGCAAGGCTGATTTGTCTTGATCGTGGGGACACGTCGCTGCGAGAGGAGAAAAAAGCAGCCCGGGAAGCAATTGAGCATACAAAGAACATTGTCACCTCATTTGCAATCAGGAAACTGTGGAAAATAAAAGAAACTATATTTTTCTCCATGCCAGAAATAGAGCCACACAAAGCGGACGTGCATCTCCTGTATTGTTTTGTTTTATAAAATAAAAGGTTTGTATCATGTTGTCAAGGAAAACTGATAGTATGGGTCTTAATTATAGTGTCGCTGCTTGGAGTTTAATTATACAGCGAGTTTTGTTTATCTGTAGTTCTTCTCCGATCTTTGTGGAAAGTTTTACAAAACTTTAATGCTAATTCGTCCTCATGGGTAGAAGTGTTCTGAATACGGAGCTGTGTTGGAGTTTCTGCCCTTGTTCTCGACGCAATTAAATATGTATGTCTTGGACAAAGTGTGGTGTCTTCAGGGAGGAGTTTGCCTACCTGCAGGTGGGAGGCTTGAATCAATGGCTGGCAGTTTCTAGAACAATGGGAGGCCCTGGAGAAGAAGCTGCCGAGGTCAGCCAGGCAGCATTAGGAGCTCTCTCCACAGGCATTCCCATGCAATCTCCTAAGAATCTCTAAAAAGTTTTTCATCATTCCTGATGCAGGGTCGCTGGATAAAAAGCACTCAACCGTGCTGGAACAGACAAATGAGTTGAAAGCATGAAATCCAAACCTTTAACCCCACAAGCTTCTGCAGAGAAGAGCATGATTCTCTATCTGCAGCCAGTGGAAAGTAAACAGAACTCCAGAGGTAACATCTTAAGATTACAACCCCAAATCCAAAAAAGTTGGGAATACAGCACAGAGACGAGTTATTTTAAGTTCAAACTGATAAGTTTAAATGTTTTTTTGTAGATGTGCACTCAGTTTAAGAACAGTGTTTCTCAACAAACTGGAATTTAGGTATTTCACCATCTACAATCCAGAATATCAGTAAAAGATTCAGAGAATTCAGCCAGATCTGTGCACATAAGTGTCAACATCAAACCTGACCTTTGACCTCTCAGGTGGCACTGCATTAAAAACCCACATGATTATATAAAAAGACATGGGCTCGGGACACTGTGGAAGACTGCTGTCAGTCAGCACAGTTTGTCGCTGCATCTACAAATGCAAGTTAAGAGTCTGCTATGCAAAGTGAAAGCCATAAATCAACAACTTCCAGAAACGCTGCAGGCTTCTCTGGGCCTGAGCTCATCTGACATGAGTGTGCCGTGGTCTGACGAGTCCACATTTCAGATTGTTTTTGGAAATCATGGACGTCGTGTCCTCCGGGTTTAAGAGAAGAAGTTCAAAAGCCAGCATCTGTGCTGGTATGGAGGTGTGTTAGTGCCCATGGCATCATGGGTAGCTGTCGCATCTGTGAAGGCCCCGTTAATGCTGAAAGGTTCATTCAGGTTTCACTTTATATAATGCCATCCAGACAACGTCTTTTTCAGAGACGTGTGGTGCATAATTAAGCACAAAATACAGCAACAGACACCTCTGACTGTTGAGTGCCTGAAGTCGTATATCAGCAACTTCAGTGTCCTCAGTTCCCAAATGCTTACTGAGTGTTAAAACCAAAGATGATAAAATTCAGAATGAATGTTTCCAAAATAAGTATAATGTTAATCAATTTGAACATTAAACATATTTTCTTTGTACTGTGTTCAGTTGAACACAGGCCAAAAAAGGTTTTGCAAATCATTGCGTTCTGTTTTTATTTATGTCCCAACTTTTTTGGAATCTGCGTTTATAAACAGAACTCCAGATGCATCATCTCATATAATCAACTTCATTGACCAGAACACAGTTTAAAAAATATATAAATAAATATAAACCTCTCTACTCTACTTCAAAACCTAATATCTTCTCACATCTATAGCAAAAACAATTCTATTGGGATTCTGAGGCTGTGTGTACTGTACTGAGTGCTGATAACGCCTTTGGATTTAATAAATATTCTTTATGTGATTTATTTTATATATTGCAGTAAAGTTTTATCAGTCCAAAGCAAACCTCAGCCGGGTAATGCAGGATTATGGGCCCAGTGTTCCCCGTTCGTGCCCTGGAGTCTGTCGCTGGCTCAGAGATGCGGCGAGGGATGATGGGGGGGAGGAAGAGGAAGGGCGGGGAGGGGAGGACTGTTTGTTTGCTGTGTGAGAAGTGATCAATGAGGGGCCCCAGCTTGCCAGCAAACTGCCAGGGTCAGTGTTCCCCTGAGCACTGAGGAGTATCAGCAGAGAGAGAGAAAAAAAAAATCCATACAGCCCCACTGGTGGCCTCATTCTTTCTATTCACAAACACACACGCCTGCATGGATTCATAGAAAATTCTATGCAAGGTCGCAAATCCCACGCCTGTGGCCCGGGCGCACACATGTAGATGAGGTATGCGCTGCTGTGGTGGGTTGTCTGTGCCTGGTTGCCGAGGTCAGAACAGTCATTGCCAGAGGGGGCCAGAACGCAACCTCTGGGGTGGCGTTCAGGAGGCGTGACAGTAGAGGACAAATGATAAACAAACAAACAAACAGATGCACTCGAGCCAGCGCGGCCAAAACAATATAATGACCCCACGTGACCCCGGACGAAAAAGGGGGAGGCCAGATGCTGACCTGCGTGTGCATCTGCATCCTGACTGTAACCACGGCGCTGCGCTCAAGGCTGGGTCACTGCCAGAGCTGTTACATCTGTGAAGAGTTGTCTGTGATTATAACTGACCTTGACGCTCCGAGCGAGAAACCTACCAAGAGGAGGGATTAGAGTGAGGGAAACCAACAGAAAATGAAAGAAAGACAAAGAAAAGTGAAAAGGAAGGGGAGGGGCTCAGGGACTCAGAGCGGGAGGGAAAACGGAGAGACATAATGGAATAAGTTATGAGTAGGCAAGATGGACAGATAGAGAGCAGGGGGAGATAAATAACAGAAATGACTGCTGGGGAGGAGAGGCACATCTAGGGCAGCGCTTTTTCACAGCCGGGGTTAGTACGCAAAGTTGGGGCACAGAAAGATTAAAATGAATCCAAAAGATTATCCTGAAGAAAAAAAAAACAGTTTGAGGATTTCGATTGAATAAATTCCAAATTTCTGTGTAAAGTCTCTCCCTTCATTGTGCTGCCGTTCCGTCCCCGAGCCCCCCCGTATTGTAAAGGAAGCTAAATGCAATGCTGAAGGCAAAAGTCAGAAGGAAGCTTATGGTTCACAATTGCCCTTAAAATCAATTTGGATCATCAGAGGGGAAAAAAAACTCAAGGAGGCTGTGTTTTGAAGAGATAGGAAGGGAAGATGTGGAGGCAGCAGACTCTCCGACTGGTTTTTAAGAGGCACGGAGTGCACTTGAGGACACCCTGATCTCCAGCAGTTTATCCTTCCTTCCTATCAGTTTGCTGATCTGGCAGACCCTGAAAAAAAGCCAAAATATTAACTCAGAAGTATCATAGCCTTTATAATTATACCCAAAGTACAAAAGCGGTAGGCACATGGCACCACATCCATTGAACTTGCTCTGGCTTTGCATTGTCTATTTACATCCTGTGCCAGTGGGGATGCATCAAGAGCTAAGAATCGCTTCACAATTTTGGGAAAATGGGCTTCTTAATTCTCTTTCAGCGAGTTAGATGAGAATACTCATAACACTATTATATTCTTCTTCTTCTTTTGGCTGCTCCCCAATTAGGGGTCGCCACAGCAGATTATCTGTCCCTGCCAAATTTGACACAGGAAACTCATTTCATGATTCGCCTGTTTGGTTTGGCAAAGGCTTTACTACAGAGGATGCCCTCCTTAATGCAACCCTCCCCATTTATCCAGACTTGGGCCCAACAATTAGGAATGCCCTGATGACTTGTGCATTCCTAATTGGCTGGGGAGCACCTCAGAAGTTCAGTGTCTTGCCCACGGACGTCTCGACAGGAGGAAATGTTGATCGAACCGCCAACCCTGCGATCAGTAGGCAACCAGCTTTACCTCATTATCCACAGCCACGGGGCTGGGTATTGGTACTCAATACCTTTTAAGGTATCGATTGAATAACCCAGTACCAAGTGGCATCAAAACTTCTGCAGTCAGACAATTCCTGCATTCAATCCTTTTGACACCCAGATTTAGGAAAAACATGGCACAGCCGCCCCAGATAATTCTCTGTACATAAGATGTGAAGCTACAGCCAGAAGATGCTTAGCTTAGCTCAGAATAAAGACTTGAAGCAGAGGGAAGCAGCTAGCCTGGCGTTGTCCAAATGTGATATTACATGATAAATGGTGAGTTTTTAAAATTGTGGTCAGTGGATTTCTGTACCTTTGGACAGAGCTAGCTCTTGGTGTATGCTTCTCTTTGCTAAACTAAGCTAACCACCACCACCACTTGGCTGCAGCTATTTCATGAGCAGATCTGAGAGTTTTATCAATTTTCTCATCTGACTGTTGCCAAGAAAGGGATGTCCCAAAAATGTGACTACTCCTTTAAGAGGTAACCATAATAATGTGAATGAAAAACTGTGAAAACGAGGACTTGACTTGTGGGGAAATGGTGGCAGACGTCATCAGAGACAGAATAAATCATCTGAGACACTAAATTCAAGTCAAAGTGTTGTTGTTGATGTAACCTGTTAGAGCGGCAATGAAGTCTTAAAATGTATGAAAAAGGTCTTTTAAGGTAATAAATTGCTGCATGTAGCCTGTTCAGGCAGAGCTGTAGCTAAGTAGCGAGACAGATCCCGGACTATTTGCTGTCACTGACTGGTCCTGAGGATGTGAGGGAACAAGCAAAGCAACCAGAGCGAGCCTGCTCCAGAGGAAAAGCCTTGATGGAGGAAGCTCTGAGAGCCGACGTTACATCGGTACAGCTAATGAGACGAATGAATGAGACAGCAGAGGAGAGGAAAGCGTCACATTCACAGTAAATAACCTGAAAAGAGATAACAGAGACAAGAGAGGAATAACTTACGGACACACAACTATGACAAACTAATTACCAGCTGTTTGCACTTCTGTTTGGGATATGTGTCCCTCCATATGTGAACGTCCTTTAAGTTTCTTTCTCATAAATCTGAGCGTTTATGTTGCATGTTTGTGCTTTGATGGGGCCTTAAGCTTTGAAATGCAAAGATGTAGATTTTAATTGTATAATCCAGACTTTGTGAGCAGGGGATATTGCAGGAGAGCCGGCGACAGATCTGATCTAACAAGGCACTTTGCTCCGCGGTAGACAGCTTTGAGAGGATTGGGAGGGAAAAAGAAGTGTGAGATTTTAACAAGGGAGAGATTTGGATTTGGTTGGCTTTGTGACTGCTTGACAGTCACAAAGACGTGCGCACAATGAAGAGAGAAAGGCAGGTTCAAGCTGAGCTCCCTTCCTCCCTCCCTCCAGATGTTGTTTTGAAATCGCATGCAGAAAGTCAAAGCTTGAACGTTGTCAGCGTCTGAAAAGACGAAGCCCAAATCCAGTCACAAGCTGAGAGATGAAATGTGTTTGAAAGATGGTTTTCTCGTTCGCAGCTGTTCACTGCAGCGTTGCATACACGCCTGTCATGTTGTTGTTCATGTTTATGAGGCAGTTAACATTGATACGTGGCCATACATCCAACTTGTTTGATAGGCCTTTGTTTTAAATGAAACATGCCTTTTATAATAATTATTTCACCCGTTAAATGCTTTGAAAGTGAAGCTGCATAACAACCAACAACAACAGTAACCACCACCGACAATAACAACCAACACCACAAACTACCTCCAACAACTAACAACCAGCAACAACTACCATCAGCCACAACAACAACCACCATCAACAGCTATCAACCCCACCACAAACATCAACAACCAACAACAACCAGAGGCAGCTATGTGAACCCCAAACCAGTCTGATCAAAGTTCACACACCGGACTTTTAAAGCCTACAACACCCCTAATTCACAGCTGTAAAACAAGTTTCAGCTGTCAGTACTTTTGTAGCTTCTAACTGAATCTCTGAGGTCTGAAGTATCGTTTCTCTCCTGCGTCACTGTTTGTATTTTCACACACTTGCTTTATTTTAGGAGTCTTGTAAAGTTACTGCTAATGGAAACCCAACATGTTCCATTTTATTGCATCAAAATAAAAGCTTTTCAGTAGCAAAATAACAGAACTTTTATTGTGAAAAACAGGAAATTAAACATCCACAGCTGCTCAACTCAAGAGAAGCTTGTCATGTATGAGTCAGTGCATCAAGGCAAGGCAAGTTTATTTGTATAGCACATTTCAGCAACAAGGCAATTCAAGGTGCTTCACAGAGGACATTGAAATTCAACAACAGGGGAAAAAGAAACACATTTAAAACATTGTAAAAGAAGCATGTAAAAGGTGATTAAAAACAGCAAATAAGAAAACAACACATAAAACCCAAAAATATAAAAACACACATTAAAATAAGAGTTGCAGTGTAGAGTTTCGAAGGAAAATA
>JAJHUR010103277.1:0-10079 GCA_027495735.1 Lutjanus campechanus
GGAGAAAAAAAACAGGAAGACAATCCAGACACTCCAAAATATAAATAGAAGCAACGAGGAGGAAAATATTACGAATCTGTTACTGTGGAGTCTAAATCATGTTTCCACCATCATACGTCTTCATCAGAGCTTTAAACATGTGATTAAACAATATGGATATAAAAATATATCCAATGTCACAATATCAAATGTCTCAATACTGTACCGGACTGTGATGATGGTTAATTATTTTATTTTATGTCATAAAAGAGCTGCTACTGCTGCTGCATTGCTTCTGTTTTGCAATTGTACAAACAATGTTGAAGTATTAAAGACAATTCATGTCTATTTTAAAACATGCTTAGGTCATGACTGGATACTTCAATTTTAATTTATTAAAGGAGGAAAGCGGAAGCAATTAAAGTTATAATGTTAAAGTTAAAATGTAAGTCATACCGACAAAAATGCTGCATATATCAGACATTTTTTGTTGGTTTTTTTAAAATATTGTGGCCAATCATATCATATCATGGACTTTTTATTAAGGTTTGGGCTGCAATGACTTGAATAGTTGGTGATTAATTTAATGGTTGAGAACTAACCTATTAATTGACTAATCATTGCATACCTTGAGTTTTTGGTATCGTCACATCCCTATTAAACAAAAGATGTTTGTTTCAAGTAGAGCCCAACTAATATATCCAGCTTTAGCTTTATAGGCAGCATTTTATGTATATTTGATTCCTTACTTAATTCAGGTTTAAAATATACCTCTATTTTTGTCTATTTGTGTACGTTTGGTTTTTTTTTGTTATTAAAGTTTTTTAAATTATTATACTGGTAAAGTGTTTCAGTGCCCTGATATCATAAAGTTTATCATTAACCTGTAAAACATCCTGCCTCCAATACACATCTTATACACATATAAGTGTTTCTGGGTGATCTTCGTTTAAAAAATGTGTATTTATTAATATATTATATATTCTGTATAAAGAATATGAGTCAGTATATCAGTACTGGATTTTTTTTTTTACTGCCTTTTATCAGTATTGGCATCGATCCCAAGAATCCATTATGAGTCAGGCCCTCGTTTAAAGTCCTACACAGACCAAGAGTGATCTTAACAGGTTAGCTTTTTTAATATTTTCTACCTCATTGTTACTCTTTCTTCTTGTATTTTGAAGTGCCTGGATTGCCTTCCTGTTCATCATTTTATTTATTGTTTTAAATTAATATAAAAACATTTTACACGTCTACAGCAGTGAACACATTTACACACACTCCCTTACCTCTTCATTCTCCTCATCAAAGTATTTCACTTGAAAGTGGTTGATCCCGAAAGATGCTTTAATCTGAAATAGGATGTAAAAGAGTTTAGATCAAATCCACAGCAAACATCTTCATAAATCTGAACTTTCTGTCCTCTCACACGTGTTAATATGAAAACATCAATACAGGCACGTTGAGAAATACCTCCACACACAGCTGAGCTACTGTTCGTACGAACGTATTACAGCAAACTGAGCAGATTTTACTCTTCTTGACTATTTTCTAACGTCCCGGCTGACTTAAATCAGACTCTGAACGTTTAAATTTAGCGTCGGCAGTGTCTCCTGTCCTTCAGGTAGTCTACAGTATTGTTTACGTGTCTAGGCCATGTCTGGGCCTGTTTTTTCACCAAACTGCGCCAGCGTTTAGCCAACACGCTCAGCTAGCAGCTCACCCAGGCTTCAACCGACTCCCACTCCAGTTTGTCCAAATCCTGAGCCAGAAATCTCTTCACGTTCCCCCGGAAGTTGACTTTAATGGTCACAGGCAGCCCCATGTCAGCCGTTTATCGCTGTATAATGGCTATCATTTGCGGTGACACCGGCCTATTTGATCCCTGTTGCCCTCGACTGTCTTTTCTTGTTTACATCGTCAGCTGCGTCTAGAAAAATACGGTGACGTCTCTGCTTCTTCTTCGCTGACGTTTATTGGCGGTCAGCAAACAGCGATGTGGCGCACTACCGCCACCAACTGGTAAAGTGTGAT
The DNA here is from genome assembly GCA_027495735.1 of Lutjanus campechanus. NCBI lineage: Eukaryota > Metazoa > Chordata > Actinopteri > Lutjaniformes > Lutjanidae > Lutjanus > Lutjanus campechanus. The sequence continues at coordinate 2,014 of JAJHUR010103277.1, forward strand.
ATCAGGTTTAACTCATTGACTTATTTTATTTTATTTTATTTTATTTTATTTTATTTTTTATTTCATCATATATTTATCTCCAGTCAATGATTTATAATATAATTGTGCAAGTCAAACACTGAAACCATAGAACATCCTTCTTTTCTCTAGTAGATTAATAGATTTAACAAGGAGGTTTAGGGTTGCTTTTCAGTATTGGAGGACTTACAGTGAATTCATATTCTAACATATGAAAATACAAAGTCTGGTCTATAAATGGGAGACAAGAAAAACGTTTGGGGATAATAATTCAATCATACACGAATATCATTGCTTAAAACCTATTCCTATATTTGCTGTACATCTAAATGAGCTAATACAATGTTTACCCTATATCTTGGTGAATATCTACATGATTAATTCCTGATTTTCCGCTTGTTTTTTTTTTTTTTTTCATTATTATTTATTTTTGTCCTGTAATTTTCCTTTTTGTTTGATATTGCTACCATTCACAGAAAAATAGTGTAGATCAGATGTCAGGTATTTCCATTATTAAAAAACAACAAACAAATAAATAAAACCTTATTTCTTCTCAAACATATTATTCTAAGATACCGAGATAGGATTGAATAACACTCATTTATTGAATTACTCAAAGTTACTTTTGTCTTTCTGAAGGATGAGAACATTTCTTCCTCATATTTTTGACAGTAGCATAACATGCTGTACGGTTTCTTCTTGCTCACAGTAGTCACATCTGCAACATTCAAAAGACATCAAGTGATACACTTCAGTCATAGGCTAAGAAAAGTGAAGAAGGTATACATAACAAAAATTATTAATTCATTATTTGTATTATTCATTCATACAAATACATCTAAGGAGGTACACATCTATTTTATCGATAGTCTTCTTGTTTTGTTTTTTTTGTTTGTTTGTTTTTTGATAGCCTTATTGTTTGGTTCTATTTTCAAATATGATTAATAAGAGGTTAATATGGTTAATATGGTTAGAATCATTTAATAGGGGTTTGTGGATATGAAATGTTGCTAAGACTATGTTAAAAAACTAAGACAGACATTGATGTGAATTGTAGTTTGTGTGATGTCCAGAATCTGCTGTAACCTACATTTATTTTGAAATTGCCCAGTTGTGAAGAATTTCTGGCAAAAATCTGTGTGTTTTTATTGCTGAAAATATTGATGATATTGAGGGTTTTGTCTTGTTATGAGAGTTTGCATTGTTTGGTCTCCTAGAAGATGGCGCACAAAAGGACACCTACAATATATACATTATTAACCTTTATATTATAATGGACAAATTCCATATCCATAAATGTAAAGTCATTTTCATTTAAAATGAACATTTTACAGTTATTCAATTCGACACTCTCTGAAACAAAAATAATTAAAGGTATTTGTAATGTGTCAAAATTTGTTATACAGATTTTTATCTTCTATTTTATTTTTTATTAATTTATCCTTCCCTCGCAGTAAAATATATTTCTGTCTTTCTTTTCATTTACTTTCGATCATTTTTTCTTGTGCTGCCTTTTGAACAAGTTCGGTACATGTAAGTCCTTTGTATTAATTGGAGTGGAAAATATATCATTTTATTGCTAGTTTGTTAGCTCTTTCCATATTGTGACACATATTACGGTGTCGTTCCGCGCAGGCGCACTCAAAGCATCGCGTCTGGGTGTCGCATGTTAAATACGTCATCTCTAAGCTCGCAAGTGTGGCTGACAAGTGATAAGCCACACGTTTACAACTGAATTTAATGCTGTTGGGACAATCGTTCTTCGGCAATTTGATCACATAAGATGTCTTCACTCCTCAAGGTGGACAATGAAATTAAAACCAAGGTGAGGTTTGTCTCTCTTAACATCCGCTGAAGCTTCCACGACGTGTTGTTGCCATTCGCCTGCTAGCATGTTAGCCACGTTTTGTAGCATGATGTGAGAGCTCTGATAAGGCCAGGCTAATATTAGCAGCTATCCTCGGCTAACCGGCTTTTTTTCCCGCCCGTTACCATACACCTGTCAAACCTTCAGACCGGTGTTGTGTAACAGTGACGTTAAACTTCACGAAGAGTGAAGGAAAGTGTACGTTACATCGCCGTGTGTATGAATTACAGTTACTGTAGGAAGAACACATGTACTAAAAGGCCTTAGCTGCTAAGTTAGCAACTCAACAAGCTGCCGTTGTCATACCTGCGTCACGTTAGCTACATTATGTTGCAGGTTTTACCTTTCATACCTCCTATAGGAGTCCATAAATGTACATTACTTTATAGCCATTAGTGTATATATTGGATGGGTTTATCCAAACATCATACATGGATGTGAAATGCTTCGGTTTTGGTGTAGACTTGCGAGGATGTCTGATCAGAGAGAGAAAGTGTTGCCTATTAGGACATGTTGTGTAAAAAGGGTCGCATTGATAAGATAAAGCTTCGGTCTACACCCTTTTCAGTCAGCTTCATGACTTATTTTTACTTGTTTATCTTTACGTGCAGTTCAGAACCAGGACCAAAATAAACTACTGCTTCTACTTAGTAAGAAGATGTTTGATTGGGACATTTCTAGCTGCAGCAATGATTATTTTCATTATTTATTAATCTCCTTATTTTCACAATTAATTCTTTGGTCTAAAAAATGTCAGAAATTTTGAAAAATGTTCATAATTTCCCAGAGTAAAAAAAAAGATGTTAAATTACTATTTTTGTCTAATCAGCACTTCAGAGCCCAAAGACTCTTCATTTACTATCAAAATAGTTTATAGTTATTCTTTTATTTGAACGTTGTATTTCACAGAATAGGTATTTTGTGATATTGAGGAAACAAGGAACAAAATGGTTGTCGTGTATAGAGAAAGATGGTCTGGATATATGATATGAACAAAAATGACTCACTTACTGTCTCATAAAGAACTGGTTAGATTAGATATCCTCTTTAGTTTATTTATTTTACACAGCATATCTTACTTATATTGTTATTCTATGAGGCACTGTTTTTGCATTTACTCCTGATACCCTTAATATTTATTACTCTGTTGTTTTATCCTTATTATGTTACTGTAATTTTTTAGCAATCTGGCACAAAAATTTCCTGCGAGGTTAATTAAGTTCTGTCTTATCCTATAAGTGAAATTGAGAATTTGTTTTGCTGTCCTGTGCATGGGGGCATAAGAGATGTACTTTTTACTAAAATGTCCTCTATGTTGATTTCTTTTGACTGGATGATTATGTACTTTAAGAAGGCAACCTTTGTTTTTTGTAGCAGACATTGATTTGCAAACCTTGTGAGAGAAGGTAGAATATTTTTTGTTTAAGATCCAGCTGTAAAATAACCTGTAATTTTGTAATGAAAGAAAATGTAACAAAATGTTTGACTGTAACTGTACATTTGGTGGCTTGTAAACCCATCAGGGTTGGGAACTTGTGCATGACACGAAAATAAGAAAAGCAAAGCAATCAATCATATTCTGATGCACCAACCACATTTACAGATTCCATGACGATAACTAAATAAACTCACTTCACGTCTAATGAAACTCAAGCCTTCAGCTGCATCTGATCTGATACCAGGACTCTTCTGTGTCTTGTGTTTTTGCAGGTTGATGCTTTCAGGGAACGTATCACTTCAGAAGTAAGTATCATTTAACATGTAAAAACATGTATTGTGAGCACTGCTGCACATGCAGCTGTCAAAGCTGTTTGATTTTCAAGCAAGTCTTAACTACAAGCTTTCATTTCTTACAGGCAGAAGATCTAGTCGCAAATTTTTTCCCAAAGAAGTTACTGGAACTTGATCACTTCCTTAAGGTCAGTTACATCTTCAGTCAACTACATACACTTTGCATTGTTTTAGATCTTTGTACACACCTTGGTTGAGAGTAATCCTGGGCAATATACTGATATTATGATATTAGACTCATCTTAGATTTTAGATGTCGTTGTATTGTGATACGCAAGCAAGCAAAACTTTATTTATATAGCATTCCAGGTGGAGGCACAGTGTGCTGCACAGAGAGTGCTGCCATGAAAGTTGCAGCCATAAGAACAAATGCATAAAAATACTGGAGTTAAAATTACAAAATAAAATAAATTAAGACCATTAATCATCCAGTGAAACAGTAAGAAATGAGAAATATAACCATTTAAAAGGAAGATAAGATATAATAAGAAAAAATGAAATGCATAAAACCAACAGTTGATCATCATATTAACATTACTGATGATTATTTATCAAAAATTTCTTTGTGTTAATTTTGTAAAAGCACCAATATTCATCCCTACAACATGGTCACAATATGGAGGTATTTGTTAAACAATAGTGATAATTTACTTTGTCCATACTGCCCAGTCCTAAAGGTACATTATTTTAGAGAATAACGTTTGTATGGGTGATAAAAGGCTAACACAGTATAAATGGTTTGCCAAAATGTCTGACAGTTGACAAGTTTTATAATCTCATGGTGTCAATGTCATCACCTAACCCCAAATGTCGTTATCAGGCATAATCTTTAAAGAAAAATGTTAACGTTAGCATCCTTTTTGTTTTTCAGGATCCAAGCATAAACATCACTGAACTGAAGGAGATCCACTCTGAGATAAACCTGACGGTGCCAGACCCCATCCTGCTCTCAAACCTGCATGACGGACTAGAAGCGGTGAGGCTCCAGTTTAGAGTTCAGTTTAATCCTCTGAGCTTAAAATAATAATGAGAACTACTGTGTGCAGAGCAGAGGTGAGATCCTGTTTTATCTGTTTCACAGCAAAATGCCAAAAAGAGAAAGCTGGAGGACGGAGGTGCGGATGACATGGGTGAGTATAAATCTATTAAGAAGTTAAAACATTTAAAGCATTATATAATAATCATTCCTGGACACTTGTTACGTCTTTCCTCTCTGTCCTGTGTCTCCCAGTGACCGGCACCAAGGTCTTCGTCATGCCTGGTGGGATGATGAAGAGCAACGGAAACCTTGTTGAGCTTATTGAAAAGGTCAAACCAGAGATCAGGACGCTCATAGAGAAATGTAACACAGTAAGTGATGACATTAATGTCTTTAACCACGGAGCGTACGTCTGCAGTGGTTTATCTCAGTACTGTTGTATTACTTTAGGGATTGGAAGCAGCGGCTGTGGTGTTTTAGCAGGAAATGTGGAACAGAACAATTTTGATTACTTAAGGTGTTGAGCCAGTTGTGATGGGGAAAATTAATTTGGGTTTAGAACTCACAATAGCTGTTGAGCTCTCGTTTGTCCTTGTATTCAGCTGGATGTTTCTGTTTGAGATGGTGAATTTAATTTGCTGTATTGCTTCTTTTGCTCTTTCCCTTCTTACATCATGTTTTTTTAGTACATCTGATCTTTTGTAACCAAACCACTTCCACATACTGGTCGCCTCCCTTTTTTGGAACCAGCTCCTCCACTGTAACATTGTCATTATCACAATATGATTTTTTTTTTTTAATTATGAAAAAAATATACAAAGATATATTGTGAACAGTGCGATATGCACATGAAATCAAGTGCTCCCAGACAGCCAGCTGGCCTCTTTAGCCTCTGCAAAATCTCCCAGTTAGTTGCAGCTGCAGTCCAGACTGACAGAAGAATGACAGACAATAGAGAGCAGAGGGCAAACATCTGGGCTCTTGAAACAGACGATCCTCCGTTGTTTGGAAGTATTTTAGGACAAGTGATGTTGAACAGGAACAAACCATATGCAAAGAGTGTGTGAGACGTGTGTCTGTGGCACAAAGCAACGGGACAAACTTGTTTATCCTGCTGAAAAAACACCACAAACTGCAGAACGATGAATGTTTGAGAGGAAGAATGTCACTAACGTTACCTCAGTGAATCCTTGTCCAGTGTCAGTTCAGACATCCATAACGGCGATGCTGTACAGTAATAAAAATTACAACAATAAGATGCTTTAAAAAAAAAAGGTAAATAAAAGCCAGTAGAATCAAGTCTGAAATAATTTGATTTTGTGCAGAAAGTTTTGTTACACTTGTTTTAAGGACCAGTCGTATTTACAGATTTGTGGGAGTGAAAACAGTGCTCTGTATTTAATTGTGAAAGCAGTAAAAAATATTTTGTCCCTAAAATCAATGAAATAATCATGATTATAATTTTGGCCATATTCATGCAGGACTGACATGAACGCACATCTGCACTGTCGCAAGAAAAATATGACGTATGCTGATCTTCCCAGACAGTTCGGTGGTGTTGATGTGACTTCTGTATATCTTGACTCAACTTCCTTTTCCTCTGCAGGTCAAAATGTGGGTTCAGCTGCTCATCCCCAGGATAGAGGACGGCAACAACTTCGGCGTGTCCATCCAGGAGGAGACGGTAGCTGAACTCAGAACAGTTGAAGGGGAGGCGGCGTCTTACCTCGACCAGATATCAAGGTCTGCGGACGTCACAAGCACAGTGTACATAATTAGACTACGAGACATGAAACTGGTGCCACATTAAATCGCTCGCCTGCTACAGTTTTTGTTTATTTGTGTCTTTATAATTTAGAGAATTAATTCTGCGTTGTTTAGGAACATTTTGTCTTCTTCTCTTCCAGATACTACATCACAAGGGCAAAGCTGGTCTCAAAAATAGCAAAATATCCACATGTGGTAAGTGAATATTATCTAAAAAAGAATCAAAGGACAAAGTAGAAGGTACTGAGAGAACTTATCTATCAAGAGCTGTAACGATTAAGTGATTAATCAATTTTTAATGGACTATTAAATTAATTGCAGACTATTTTAATAATTCAATGTTTACAGCCCCTCAAATGTGAATACTTTCTGGTTTATTTAGTCCTCTTTGACAATAAACTGAATATCTTTGGACTGTGGACAAAACAAGACATTTGAGGACATTATCCTGAATTTTTGGAACCAATGATGGACATTTTTCACCATTTTCTCACATTTGAAAACAAACAAACTAATTGAGAAAATAACCAACTAATTAATCGACCAAGTTATTGTTTTGTTTTTGAGGTACATTTTTCAAAAAACTTCAACATCTTCACCAAACAGTTGTGTAGTTTAGGGAGTAACCATCTAACTGTGAAGATATTATCAGCAGGCTTGTTTGAGACGAACTACGCCTCGCCCGGAAAGTGAACATGATCAGGCGGCCGCAGCAGCAGGGGGGCGGGGCCAAAAAAGCTGCAGTCAAGTCGCACAGTTTTCTGCAGAATAAACAGGAAGTCACAGAAATATTTATATCCTATGCAAATGCTTGCTGTAGCTGAAGCATTCTTGATCACTGATTAAGTGGAAGCAGAAGCGTTTCCCCTCCTTTCCATCCTGTTTATCCAACCGTCACACACCTGACTTCCATCTTAGCGGTCGTTTAGGTGAACGGACGAGCTAACGTGTTATCCGTACTGGCGAGTTAATCAGGGACTCGTACTTCACTGAGTTATCTGTACAGATCATCGGTGCAGATGAGTAAATTGTGGTAAAACAAAAGATTTCTCTTGATATAACATCGTGTTTTTAATCATTAATCGATTGATTTGTTTGTTTTCGAACGTGAGAAAATGGTGAAAAAATGTCCATCAGTGTTTCCAAAGTCCAAGATGACGTCCTCAAATCCACATTTAAGAAGCTGAAATCAGAGAATTTGTTTCTTTTTTTTTCTTTAAAAATGACTCAAACTGATTAATCGATTATCAAAATAGTTTGCGTTTAATTTAATAATCAAATAATCGATGCAGGTCTAATCGTTTCAGGCCACAAATCAGTAAAAGGGGGAGAAATAGTTGTGTGGATCATGTTGCTAATATATTCATCTTTTTTAAATCAGGAGGACTACCGGCGCACAGTAACCGAGATCGATGAGAAGGAATACATCAGTCTGAAGATCATAGTGTCGGAGCTCCGAAATCAATACGTACGTCACGATCTTTATTTCTCATCGATATTCATTAAAGTTTCTTTTGTATTTTCTCTTTTTTTCTGTTTTCCACCTGATCAGACTCTTTTTTTGTTTCTTCTCTGTGCAGGTAACGTTACACGACATGATCCTGAAGAACATTGAGAAGATCAAGAGGCCTCGAAGCAGTAACA
>JAJHUR010103278.1:0-17653 GCA_027495735.1 Lutjanus campechanus
AGAGAGAGAGAGAGAGGAAGAGGGCACAGTGAGTGGCTTGAGAATCTTGGGGCTTGTGTATGCATCAACAGTCAGGTGGAGGTCAACTGGGTCTGTTAACAGATGGATTGACGCAGGGATCAGAGGGTCGCTGTGCACATATGTGTCTGAGTGTGTGTGTGTGTGTATGGAGGAGGGGAAGAGTGTGTGTATGTGAGGCAGGAGGTGTCCAGTGGCTTTTAACAAATGTTATGCAACTGATTTCTGGGTGAAGGTTAGAAAAATAATGAATCTGTTCCAGTAGCTTCCCAGCGCTGCTCAAGTAGCTCACTGTGAAGAAACACCCACAATGTGATTTGCTTCATAGCTATCACAGTGAATTAGATTTTAAACCCAGTTTAAACACCGTACATATGAGTTTACCCAATTTCCCGGTGCGGATTGTTGATGTTTCAGAGTGACAAGAGGAGACAGCATGCGAGTGCACAGAGGAGGCATCTTTTTCATTACCAACGCTACAACAGTGTGTGGCATTCACATCTGCTGGCATTGATTTGTGTTTGTGGATATGCCTTTTGTGAGAGGTTAAATCCACTGCTGTCTAATGATGCTTTCATGTTGTCTGTCTCTTCATCCCCCTCCCTGTCTCTACCTCCATTCCTCTCTCATCTAATAAAGAGAATGGGGCAATATGCACCAGACATCAAAAGACATCAAAGCCCACATACTGTTTACCTTCGATGTGTTCTCTCCTTCATGCTCTCACTCTCCTTTTTAGTGTTTTTTTGCATACACATTACCTGTCGGCAGACGCTGTTTGATGTGGAAGATCAGCAAACCATGTATGTGTGTGTGTGTGTGTGTGTGTGTATGTGTTCGCATTTGCATCTATACACTCAGGGATTGTCCCTGTCTAATAGGCAAATAAATCAACAAGTCACCATTGGAAGTGGATTTTCCATGCTTGTATTGCAACAATATACACTAAGTGTCTTTGAAATGCATGCATACATGCATGGGAACGTGCTTTGGTGGTAACATTAGGGCTGTGATGGTATGGATTTTTTCTTGCAGTGGTGAAAAAGTAACATATTCCCATGGGATGGTGGTTTACTATGACTGGCCAAATAATTATGCAGGATACTGTTATAAACATAGCATAGCTCCTTTAAAGAATAGGGCAGTGCTTAATATGTGTGAGGCACATTTCAGGGAGACTGAGAGTTTCAGGGAATTCCTGGTGTTGCTAGCAAAGCAGAGGTAAAGCTCAGCTGTAATTTGTCACTGTGGCAGTAAATGTACAGTGTAGGTTACAGTGTGTCAGTTAACAAATGCTGCAGCTTCTCAAAACCAAGAAAAGTCTCTCTGTTGTTTCCCAACCACAGGAAAAGTGATGGGGGTTAGCCCCAAAGTGAAAAGGAAAGCTAACAGTAGCAGAAGCTGTTACCTTTGTGCCTACAATGATGGCTTCCATACAATCATATCCCTTTCAGAAGCTCCTTTATCCAGCCTTGAACCATAGTGTCTTTTTGTAAATGTGGTAAACAATACTAAATCCAGTGCTAAATGTTGTCTGTTTTTATTTATCTATTTTTTTTTACATTTTAAAAAGAGTTGTTGTTAGATGTTGTTAACAGCAATCCTATGATGCCTTGGGGTGAGTCTGTTGTCCAATCAGAGGCTGTTCCTGACTAGTCAGTTTGACAGCGCTGATCTCAAAAGCATTGTGCAATGATAACATGAGACTGACCCTACAAAATAAAATTTGCTGTATGACGGTAATGAGCTCAACCTCGTGGGAGGCATCATGTGACTGCAGTATTGCGGTGATGTGGTTATTGTCACAGCCTGAGGTAACATGTTTTTTTCTGCGTCAGCTGCCGACCTTGGTAAATATTTTAAGGGGGTTTTAAGATATATTTTTGCTGCCTGCCAGTATCAGTGTTACCAGCAAACAGGGATACAGGTGTTTCCCTGTGGACCAGTCGACCTGTTGGCAAGCTACACCAAATTTAAAAGATAAAGATGTCTGATGCTGTTTGATCTTGCATTAGACTGGCCAGCCAGCTCCAAATGTGTGTGTCTCTGTGAGTATGTGTGTGTGTATGTGTGTGGACAGAGTTATAAATGTATCACCAGTGATGAATCCATCTTTCTACCCCCTGCCAATTTTGCTTTGGGGCATTCTGAATTTTTAACACAGCACACAGCGATACCCTCACTGTATTGTGTTTAAACTGTGTCAGTCAAACCAAACAATTTAATAATGCCTACAGGTGCTCTTTGGAAAAACGTGAATTAGAGACTGAGCACACATTAACATGGCAACAGTCTGGACTTTCATTTTGTCAAGGTATAATAGTTAAATCCAAGATTAATTTTGAATATTTTAAAAAGACAATATAAATTGCGGAATATCCAAGTCATTTTTTGATGTTGACCACTGACAGCATCTGAAAGTCCGGATCAAAGTCCTATGAGTCTGCAACTATGCTAGCAGCTTTGTGAGGCTGCACACCAGCATGCTAACCTGCTCACAACGACAAAGCTAACATAACGATGTTAAGCAGGTATAATGTTTGCCACCAGATTAGTTCACCATTTTAGCATATTAAAATTGGCTAATTAGCACTCCAAATTTCATGGTAATCCATCCCATAGTTGTCATGACATTTCACCAATAACGACGATTATCTTCCCCCTCAGTATAATGGCAGGTTTTTTGTTTTGTTTTTTTCCCCATATAGCTGTGTTAGAAGGAAGTTTAAATATCTCAGGATCTTGTTCACAAGTGAGGGTACAATGATGTGTGAGTGATGGAAGCATTGTACGGGACCGTTATGATGAAGAGGCAGGGGGCAAATTTTTTGATTTACTACTCGATCTACATTCCAATCACTTATGAGGACTGGAACTCATGAGCTTTGGGTAATGACTGAAGCAATGAAGTTGTAGATACAAACAAATGAGTTTCCTCCATAAAGTGGCTGGGCTCAGCCCTAGAGTAGGGTGAGATGGATGGATGGATGGATGGATGGATGGATGGATGGATGGATGGATGGATGGATGGATGGATGGACTAAGAAAATTTAATTTGGAATGAGATCACAGACAGACCATTTAGGTTCCTTTCTTTTTCTTGCTTGTTTAAATCATGATAATTGAGGAAGAGTCATTTTCTTTATGATGGAAACTTCAGAGCCTTAATGATTGAGCCAGATGTGGTTAGGACCCGATGCTTTAGAAAGTTTTCGTTTTGTTTTTATTTACCAGGGAAGAGGACATTGAAACTGTTTAATCAGAACAACAAAGTATCATGATAGAGCAATTTACCATGGCCTGATACCATGACCAAAAGTTTTGGCAATACCTTCATTCTCTGGAGTCTGGGGACAGGGGTTAGTCCGGGGTCAGTCACTGAAAAGAAATGTATGAGACTGGATGTCTTTGGCCGAGTCATGAGTGATTTTTGAGGTGTGTGTGGGATCAAAGGGTGTCGAGAGTGTTCTCAGGGCCTCGGCATTGACAAAGACGTGTGTGTGCGTGTATGACTGTGATGAAGTGAGGTGTCCTGTCCTCCTCCAAGGGCCTGTAACTCAGGGTTTTCATCAATCACTCCCTCCCCTTCCTCCCTTTGCTGTCCTCTCACTCCTTTAATTCTGTCTCACCCTCCTTCTGCCACATTCCTCAATCAAACTAGCTGTCCATTGTTTTTTGTAGTTGTCTCTTCCCCCTCCGTGCCCTCCAACACTCGTATTCTTATAAACCTTTTTCAACTGTCCTTCCTTGTCTGCATCTTGCTTTTTGTCTTTGCTCATGTATTTCTTTTTTTCTCTGTCTTTATCTTTCCCTCCCTGTCTCTGCCGTCACACGTGTCCTCATCACCCTATACTTTAGCTCCAGGTGAGTCCCATTGTGCCTGTGTAGTGTGTACAGTGCACTGCCAAGGCCTCCCCCCATACTCATGATTTATGAGTGCTTTTACAGCAGGTATGTTTGCCTAACAGTCACCTATCAAGGAGAAATCCCTCCTCCCAGCTCTTCATTTCCTTATGGACTTTTTACAGACCTCAACTGTCAACTCCAATGACCCCCTTTTTATGAAAGAACAGTCCAAATCACAGCTTGTAATACACCATGCATGCATATACCTCCACCTGTGTGCCAAATACCTCACAAATTTATTTATGTGACTGATTCAGGACAATTGGGGTTTTCTTTTGTGTGAAAAAAATCTGTCAACCTTCAAGTTCTTATTTTTGTTCACCATGGTGCCCTCCTCTGCACAAATGCTGTGTGATATATGAGTAATGGTAGACACATGGCACCTGTGTTCTTATATGCAGCTGAGAGGGTGGCTGCCTGTTCTTTGTTATGACTGTGAAACTGATATAGGGATGCAATTAAATATAAATTCTAACTTTTGTGAGTGAAATCAGCCTTCCTGTATGTGTTCCTCTTTATCTGTGCATTTCTACCTCAGTTTGAACCACACACAAATCCCGCCCACTATTGCTTAGAAAATAATACAAATTAGTATTCCCTCAAACCCCAGCATGAGTTAACTACTGAGCATTAGTAAGAAAAGTTGTCCTGCTGAGTTCCCTTGCTAGCCTGGAACAAAACGCCGGCAGGGGAGGTTGAAAGAACTTCAGTGTAACGTTAGAACCGGCGTCGGGCCTAGAACTGTTTTTCATTTGCATCCCTGAGTACAAGGCAAGCGAGAGGATGGAAAAGGAAGGGGAAGAAGGGAAGGATAAGGATGAAAAGTTGTTTTGAAGGGTGCTGTTTTGGAGGGAAAGAGATGTAAGGATATGGAGTTATCCTCCAGAGGGGTGTTTGCTAGCTTTGAGGCTTCAGCTCTTGAAGCACCAACAGACATGTGCTTCGTAGCACATTTAGCAGTATGTCGATATAAGTCCACACAGATTCCCTAACAGGTGGAAGAGAAGTTGAAGGTGCTTCTCATATAAAACTGCAGGATTTGTTTAAATATAAGGTTTAGGAACTGTGTCTGATTTGCTGTTTGCATGTGCAAATGTATGTTATGTCTGGGTGCATTCTGTCAGTGAATCCTTCCCATGTGTTTTTGAAATATGCACCATGGTCGTGTTCACACTGTTCATTTCCACATGCGGCACATATCAGATTCTGATAACTGTTTATATCCATTTGGTTGCAGCTCATATCCCATTTCAGTGCAAACTGGCAGTGTGGAAGGGGCTTGTTTGAGCAACAGTAACAAAAGACATCACATCTGTTCTTAAACTGTTACTTCTGCTTGTTTCCAACACAATTCAAATTTGGTGTGAACCTTTGAAACTGAGCTAATCTACTTGGTGTTCTTTTATTGTTGGATTTAAAAAAATGTAAAAAAAAAAAAACAACAACAAAAAAAACAACAAAACTTTTGTGCTGTTCACACTGATTGTGGAACATCATCTCTGTGTCACATCTGGGGGAAAATAGAACCAAATCAGGTATACTGTGAAATGGGGCTGCAATTAACAACTAATGTTCTTGACAGTGTAAAATTTAACTCTTTGATTTGATAATACACACTATATTTAAGAACTACTTAATAAAGTACTTCTAACACTCTTAATGCAATGCAGAGATTTTACAAACTATGCCGGATTTTCCACAAAACAACATGAAGACAAAACAATACCTCATATGAATAGTCATATGTATATATATATATATTAGGGGTGTAACGATACACAAAAATCTCGGTTCGATACGTACCTCGGTTTTGAGGTCACGGTTCGGTTCATTTTCGATACAGTATGGGAACAAAAAGCAAAACCTAAATTTTCTTGTTGTTCATTTGGGTGTACTTCATACCGGGGCTCAATCACCTTGAGCATGTGTTTAAAACCAGGATTTTCAACAACTGAATATGGTCTTAGATCCGCTGCTATAAAAACTCCAATGGCTCTTGTTATAGCTTTGGCCCGATCTGAATTGCCAGGGAGAGGCTGCTTGAATGCCGAGGTCAGCTGCGTTTGCACTATGTTGGTTTTTCTTCTTGTAGCAGTGATATTTACACTCGGGTGGTGCCATTTTAGGTGAGTTAGCATGTTTGTCGTGTTGCCGGAGACATACCTGATCTCAGCTGATCAGTGTCGGCACACCGCCCTCGTTTTATCCACCTGTCTTTCTCCGTTGCAATATGGAAGCCAGGAAGCCGAAGTGTTTCCAAGCAGGAGACTTTAGCGACAGGGGAGGGTCTTCAAGCTCCGGTTTACTGCTAGCAGTAGCCATCATGCGCACGGGCTGCAGGTGTAGCTGCAGGTGTAGCTGCACATGTTAGCGGCGGAACGTAAACACACGCAACTTCTGGCCCGTGAGCCAAAAAAAAAATAAAAAATTCCGGCCCGTGAACTCACCCGTGCACAGCCCTGTACCGAACCGAACGTCGCGTACCGAAACGGTTCAATACAAATACATGTATTGTTACACCCCTAATATATATATATGTTGTAAAGGTAAATCCACAGTTACACTCGCTATGATTCCATGCTTTTTTGTCAAAATAATCCCCTCACTGATGAGGACAGTGTAAGTATTTGTTGCACATGGTTTTATTGTCTTGTTCAGGCAGCAGACCTGGCATCCTCCCAACTTCTTGCCACCACCTGAATCCGCTTGATCAATTGCTGGTTGACTGACAGCAGGGCTGAATCCCAGCTTGAACTTTAGGGTCAAGCCATGATTTTCCCAATCATCTGGACTTATGTTATGCATAGATACACATAGCTTGTCTATGCAATCCTCCACAGAGAAGGTAACCATAGGAAGCAGAGCAAGCTGACTGTTGATCCCAACAAAACATCAAACATAAAAAAAAAATCAGTTTGTAAGTTGTATGATATACAACATATGCCTATAAAAGAAACAGCCAACATCTCTGAATGATCCCTGATGCATATTTGCCCCTTTTCTGTCCCTGACTTTGGCTAAATCAGTTGCAGCACTAAACAGTGGGGGACAACAAATTTTTCGAGATAGTTGTATGAGAAAATCTAGACACGATGTTGCGATTAGCCTTTTTCCTAGTTGCCACTAGCAGTATTGCAGAAAAAAATTATATAACAGATGTCTGCAAAACTGTGGACAGGACACCTCCACCTGCACAAAAAGTCAATAATTCTATGATAATTTTTTGGTCAAACAGAACTAGCCAACAGAATAATACATACCAATCAAACATCAAAGACACATTATTTATTTTATTTTATACATGAAAGCATCTGGGTCAACTGAACAAACATTATTGTATACAGTTTCAGTACTATCAGTACTGTCCACAGTTCACACCTACGGTCATGACCCTAAAGTCAAAGGATTTCAGGGTGGAAAAGAGCGTGTACGTTTTTCAACAACTTAAAAGTGCAAATGGGTAAAATTGAACCAATAGAGGGGTTAAATGTTTAAAGATACTACAGGGTGTTTTCAACTGGTTACAAAATGGGCTCAGTTTAATACTGTTACCTCTATATGAACTACATACCACTAAAATGCATGTCTCCATGCATGAGCAGACTGGAGTGTGTGAGCATTTGTGACCCCTCATGTGTGGTCAGTATCTGTGTGACTTATGTCATGGTTGGGATCTTTCTCTCCCACTTCGCAGTGTCACCTGAGATGCTCTTGTCCCCGCCCACTCGCCCCAGGGCTTCAGGTATATGAGGCCATTCATTACTTGTCAATCACCTGGTCAATAGCTGCAAGTCACATCACTCTGCCCCTCGACTACCTAAACCTGTCCTCCCCTCCTCCTTTCTTTGCCTTTTAACAGGCCTCCCTTTGTTTCAGCTTTTTATGTCCTCTGATTACTGTTGTTTTTCAATTTCATGGCCATTTCTTCCCCATAATCAATTTGCACAACATGCCCATTACTTATTACTGTTTGCCTCAGTTGCAATTGTCTTGGAATTCAATAATCATTTTCATTCTTTTCTGCTTGGTAATTGAGGCAGTGGAGTGTGTGAGTGTGTTTTTCTTTTCAGTCTAGTCAACTCTATCTGTCTCTCAGTCTCTCTTTGCACTGTGTGTGTGTATGTGCGAGCATTGTGTGACCGTAGTGCCGAAACTGTGCACAGCTTGAGCACGGCGGCCAATAGAACACCACATTAATTACACTTGATAAAAACATGACAAAGAGTGCACACTCATACATGGAAATATGCACACGTACGGTGCGGTCGAACAAGAAAGGAAAATACACACAAGGACACACTGTCTCTGCCTCCCTCTCCAGCATTTTAATTAAAAGCCAGAACTCCCAAATGTCGTGAAAATGACACACACAGGCAGCCCCAGTATTTACAATCCGATAAATTACATCTTCATGCTGAAAACACAACACTAATAAATCACACTTTTCACATTTAATGCGGGATCCGGTGACAAAATATGACAAAGTTTTATGCTGGGTTTTCATTTCCTAATGGTTTAGGCCTTACCTCTCTCATTCATTCCTCTTTTTTTTCTTCCTTGTCAGCCTCCATCACTGTCCTCATCTATCCTGGGCTCCATTCTCCTGCCGCCACGTCCTGAATTTTCTGCCAGCGATACTTCTCCTACTACTTTTCCCTACTCCTTTGTCCTTTCTTTCTTTCTTTCTTTCTTTCTTTCTTTCTTTCTTTCTTTCTTTCTCCCACACCCCCACACACTACTCCTTCTCCCCTCATTGGGAATAGGAGGTAATTTAGAGCGATGTAGGTTAATGACAGCGGAGACTTGTGTCGGCCACAGTGGCCTGGTGTCTGGGAACACGCCTGGAATCCAGACTAGGACATCTGACATCCTCTTCTTCTTATGATGAGCTCTGAGCAACTCCAACTTCATATTATCCTGTTTTAAGTTTGATAATCCTGGAAAAACCTGCTTCTAAGTGCCCTATTTTCTTAGCGTCTTGGAAACGCCATGGCTAATAAAGCTGCATGACGGCTGTATGAGTTCACATACCTTTCCCTGCTGTCCACCTGATACCAAAACAGAGCTCGGCATGCCCTCAAGCCTGAAATATTCAGACACTTTCTATAGGTGACTCCTACCCAAACCCCTCTCAGCAGGCTTGTCGAGACTGCCCGGCCCATCTGTCAGTACAGTATACAAGAAGGCATTAATCAGACAGCTCTTGACCATAAGAGACCCCCTCTCAGCCACCCCAAACATCCCTCAGTTCTCACACAGTTGTTTGTCAATGTCCAGGCCGCTCTGCAGAAGCGACACAAAACCCTCCTTTGTCTAATTGGCTCTTTAAGACGCCCCAGCGATTAAAAATCTCCCCGGTGGCAGCAGAGAAGGCAGTGGCTATAGTATCTCCCGCTGAGCTGTGACAAGCCACTGTTTACCAAAGCTCTACGTCTGTTCTCCCCCCCGCCCCCCTCCGTCATCTTTGCTTTCTTTCCCCATGATTCTCCCACACAAAGGGAGGCTGCTCGGAGCGAGGGGGAAGCCCTAAGGCAAACAGAGGCCCAGGCAGGAGGACAGAGCACCATTGATGGCTGGCGTATTGACAGGGATCTTGAAAGACACCTCCAATGGACAGGAAGGAAAAGAAAGAGGGACAGAAAGGAAATGTAAAAAGAAAAAAAAAAACAAAAAAAACAAAAAAAGAAAAACGCTAAGCTAAAGCAAAGTCCCTGTGGTTACTAGTTTGATGCCACCAAATGTCTCAGCATATTTACATACAGACATAAGTTTCTGGGAATGGATGCTCTTTTCAGACTGCAGGCAAATCAGATTTAATTCTCAAAACAAATCTTTAAGACAGACTGTAAGTATTGTTATTTGCAAGTAATCATAACAGATTTCTGTATCCAGACCTCACCGTACTCTGCATCAGCTGCTGTGGTAACAACATAAGCATCAATAACTACATAAGCTGGTAGCACAGCTTTCTAGTAGAGGCAAAGTCCCTCCTGTTCTGGTGGACCACCATGGGACATTACTTTGGAAAAAATATGAATGTTAGTCATTGGCAAAAGTTTGAATTGTGTTATCAATTACGCATGTCTGTCAATTCAAAAAAAATATTTGCAAGTCAAGAAAGTCGAAATTTGTCTTAAAACTGTAGTATGAAGTATAAGAAACATAATTAGAAAGACCACATGCCTAATTGTTCTATATGTCATATCACAACTTTCTCTCTCCACAAATTAACCTTAGCTGCTGAAGCTACAATGTGTTTTGTACCGAGATGTAGTCACACAAGCAATGTGTCTTGATCATTCTTTTGCTTTATGGCTGATAAAAGAACCAAAAGTCACAAGAAATGTAGTTCACTAAGCAGTTTCACAAAACTAAACTATGACAAGCCTGCACCAAACTGCTACTTTTTTGTCTTGCAAAATAAGCTTTTAAATTGACAACATCATTTGTGTAACTCATGGAACAATTCAAACCACAACACAAAAAAAAATCCCATCAGACACACTGGGGGGAGAGGTACTTTTTATGCAGCAGCATGAAAATAAAGACAGCCTGTACAGAAGCCTCACCCTGAAAGTGCCAGCAGCGTCTGTTGTTCTCTGTGTTGTTCTCCAATTGTTCGACATGAATACTGTTCAGTTGCTCTGATGCACTTTGGTCACTCTGGATTTGACGCCATCACTCTGTGCTGCATTGCACATGACACAAAAGGCACTTTGAAAACAGAGTGTCCAGAGCGTCCAGACTGAGATAAATCTGTAGAAATCCAATTGGAATCTCATTTCAAAACCCTGCTAAATGTGGCTTGTATTTCATGTGTTTTTTTGCTGTCCAGACTTTCTAAAGTCAATCTGGATACAATATGGACATGCACAAAAACAGATTTGGGTTGGCAGTCTAAACAAGGGCAAAGTGATCACCACTTTAGGGGGGAACACTTGCACCAGCTTTTGTCTGTTGAAGCCAGGCTAATTCTGCACAGCTCAGTTTCCTTTACAAGATATTGTCTGGAAAAATATAGTGAAAATGGACTGAGCCCAGGAAGCTGGAAGCCAACCAGTCAGCAAGGTATGAGGAGCACTTTAGGTTCTTCCATGACTTCCCAAGTTTCTAAACTTAATTCATGTGGACAGTTATTTAAATTTATTGTTATCGGTGTAGAATAAAGATTCTGAGGGTGAGCTGCATTTGTGTAGACTTGTATCTATAGGTATCAGTGAGACGATGAAATACAGTGAAGACCAGTAAGTTAATTTTAAGTAATACTACCATGACTTTAAAGACTTATAAGATCCCATAAAATTGCATATTGGTGTATCCTACTGGCAGGATGATGCAGGATTTTACAGCTTGTTATCCTGGCAGAAGTAATTTTCTTCAATATCTGAGTGCAGCCTCACCAGGTGTTCAGACCAGTAACAGCCCGGTGTATGAAAAACACAGGGGCTGCGCTGCTGTGGGAATGTCACAACAGGCACAGATGACATGATAAAATACAATCAAGGAAGGACAGTTTGGTGTCTGATGAGTCTGAAGGCTCATCAGACACCAAAACACTGTGGAGTGGTTGAAAATAAGACAATACTTTACAACTCTGGAATTCTTTTCACATGCAAGCTGTGACTTGCAACATGAGATATTTTTCTCTCACCAAACTTGGGAGGCACGCGTGAGCTTACATGACTTTATCTACAGGTAGTGAGTGACAATTTTTTGTGAATGCTGGCACCATTTCTGATTTGTAGGTAGCCCAAGCGGTGCCCACAAATTGCCCCAGGAAATTGCCCCTGGAAAGTTACCACTTTATCAATCGGTTTATCTTTGCTAAGACTGCAAGGTAGACAGGAGAAAGTGTTACAAATTAATCTACCAGGAATGTGATCTTAACGTATTTGATTGGCCACCACAGTGCCTTGCCAGATGACATCACACTGCATAGCTGCTGCAAAAATTCCAAAAGACCCTGAATTTGTTTGCCACTCACTGATGGGGACCTCATTAAAATGAACCACACCACTGTAAAGTGAACTCTAGAGAGGTTCATTTCTGGTGTGAAGACCACTCGAACTAACCTCAGAAGTGTATCATTGTATGTTTCATTTCATTGGTTAAAAAAACGCCTTCCTGTTTTGGTGACTAGTGAAACACGTGCGCTACCAAAATGTGGACTGGCAGAGGACAGACCTGGAGTTATGATGAAGTGAGAAATGTCTGCTTTATTAAATAATTCAATAACTGCTGTCTTATGAGATGTTCATATGCACGGTCCTCTATAGTCTGCTAATATGATCCAGAACAGCACCATTATGAACAGAATCTGATGCCATGTTCTGTGATGCCTGTTACATGATGTATGATATTCAGGTAGAAATTCGGACGTGTTTGTTGTCTTTTACCCAATAACTGTATGACCAATTATTGAACGACTTTTCCACCACATGACTATAATTTCTGGACCATTTGAGCTTTGCCTTTGTGAACACAAATGGAACCAGCTGGAAAACTGGAACAAAGTTTTGATCAGTCAATTCAGGAACTGTATGAAGGGTCATTGATGTTGGTGGACAGTTTAAAATAGGATGAAAATTGACAATATTCTCAAAAGCGATACTAGTTTTTTTTTTACTTTGAACATCAGTGACAACACCATCTATGCTTATACAAACATTGACATCCAAGAGAAGGAAACTTTACAGTTATCTTTCATATAGCAAGCTTTAAACATGACCTGCCCATAGCAAAAACATATTGAGGCACAATCACTAAAGTGAGGACTGTGAGCTTATGTTGGATATTTGTCTGATGTAAATGGTCCATGTAAATGTTTGGTTCAGATACCTTGTCATTATCACTCTTTGCTCTTCATTGTAATGCATCTAAGTGTGACTCACCCTGGTTAAGCTGTGACAAGTGCCAACAGCAGTAAAATTTAATTCTGAGCTGGATGGTTGAAAGGAAAATGGGTAATCTTTAATATCTGGCCACATTTTCCCGCAGTTTGATCATTTTCACAGAGTGTATATCTGCTATTTTACTGTTTTTGCCTCAGGCAGATTTGAGGCTTATTATCTGTTCAGCAATTAGCAGGCAATCTGCTCATTATCAAGCCAATTATCCTGCACTAATAGCATGCTTAATCAATCTCATTTTATCAATTATTACCGTTTAAGGAGGTGAGTGCTAGATAATGACGCAGTAATTTGAAGTCAGAAAGAGTTGGAGAGATAAGAACTAAGTTGTTTGGACTGTGAAGATGTGTGTGTTCTGAGATGTGAGTTTCTTGCATTGGAGCACCAAGCAGTGTGTACTTTACGTGAACGTTTTGCACTTTTCTGCACTTGTAATAATCTGTGTGTGTGTGTGTGTGTGTGTGTGTGTGTGTGTGTGTGTGTGTCTGCATGTCTGTGTGAAGCTGAGCGTGTGGAGATGAATGGGAGCCTGTGAAGCGGCAGGAGTGTGTGAGGTGGTGTGTGTTGTGCTTGTGGCGGCAGCTGCTCTGAGTGTAACATTGTCCTCTGGAGATAAGAGGACGGGGCCGCGGTCACAACTGTAAGACTTATCAAAAGGGACCACGCACCATTACACAGCTATTCTGACAGCCTAAAACCCACCATTACACACACAGACACAGACACACACACAGACACACACACACACACACACACACACAAAGCATATAGACTTTGACCATATGGATGCATGCTTGAAGAGATTTGCTTGAACGTACACAAAGACAAATTCTATACGCATACACAACCCATATGGATGCATGCATGAACAGACACAAATGCTAGCACACACACACACGCACAAGCACACACTCAGTAGTGGCAGACACCCTGTTCTCCTTTCCAAACCACAGTCATTTCTACAATAACCCCCTCATGCAAGTAATCTCTGTGTTTTCCTTGCACAAACACGCACAAACACACACACACACACACACACACACACACACACACACTCATACGCACACTGTTTCCTTGCCATTGCCCATGGATGCCCAAACGAGATGCCCTGAAGGGGGCATGGAGGACAGGATATCATTTTCAGAGGGGACCCATTGGCCCGTGTAGCCCTCGCCCCACAGGGTATGTGTGTGTCATGATGAGGAGGAGAGGGTGGGGTTGGGGGGCATTAATTACCTGTGTGCTTCTCCTGCTGAGGGAGGCACAAAGGTCGCCCCCGCCGAGGGGCTAATTATTAGGAAAAGAGCTTTTTAATTTACCGCTGTCTGCTGCCATTCCAGGGAGGAAGAGAAGCATGTCATTCAGCGCCGCTGCATGTGCATGTGTGTGTCAGGGCTAAGCACTAAAATGGCACACCCAGCCCTGCACAGGTGGCCCTCGATTTGACCCTGTGACCCCGGAGGACATACACAGTTTATCTGGAGCCACTATCGTTTCCTCGATGCTCACAGCTGTCAATCACCTGAGGTGGAGTGGAGGTGGATTGAGTAACAGAGGCCTGCTGTCAGCTCAGATGTTGTGATGTTTGGGAGGAAGGAACTAGTGTAAAGTTAAACAACAACCTTTTATCACATTGTATACTAGAGCTGCAACAATTAGTCGATAGTTGATTAGTGGTCAACTATTAAGAATTTGAGTCCAAAGTCTCTGATTTTAGCTTCTCAAATGTGAATCTTTTCTGTTTTCTTTAGACCTCTATGACAGTAAACTGAATATATTTGGGTTGTGGACAAATCAGCACATTTGAGGATGTCACCTTGAGCTTTTTAACACATTTATGGACCAAACAACTAATCAGTTAATAGTATAGTAGTATACAAAAGTTGAATTAACTGCATACAGTCATAAAAATTCTGTTATTACATTACAATTACAAACCCATTTTTAGGGAGTCAGCTTGTTTGCAGTCTTAACAAGAGTAGAGATGCACCAATTACATTTTCTTGGCCGATTCCAATGTCCGATTTTTTAAATGTCTAACGTGCCATTTCCAATTTTGACCGATTTAGCTGATAACTGTCAGTCACCATCAGAAAAAGGAAACTGGTGTAATTCTGCAATATTTGTAAGATGGAAAAGGCAAAATTGGACCAGTTATGTCATATATAATTAAAAGTGACTCACCATAATAAAATCATGTGTTGTTTAATATAGACATCACATGGTTAGATAAAAGAGATGGTGAAACCTATCAGAAACATAGTCTTCAGTGATTAAAATGTCATTGTTATAACTGTTAAGTAAGAGAAATTCCAAATGTTTCTCATGTACATTTTTGCTCATTAGAGGATTATGTGGCTTTTCTGTTTTGGTACCTTCGTGAGGACATAGTTCCGTCTTCTAAGAATCCTGTCTCCCTTCCATTTACTTATTAAAATTAAAATAGTGGTAACTCCTCCACCTCCAGAGACTAAACTCGTCTGAGTATAATGAGAGAGGATGAGGAGAAAAGTTAAGGAGCAGGAGGACAGCGTATAGTTTTGGATCATTTAGCTGCAGCTTGACATTTAGAGGCTATGATAACCAAAGTCGCAACTCATTTTTCAAATCTGAAACGAATGTAATTACTGAAACTGAAATAATCGTCTGCTGCACTGACTTCTTTTTTACTGGCGCTGTGAGCTCATGCAGAAAGGCACACACACACACACACACACACACACACACACACACACACACACACACGTATTCGTCTCACATTCCCTTTGACACCTAAACTCACCCAATTCTTCGCCAGTCTTTTAACATGCGCCACACAGCTGCTCCCACACAGCAGGAGGGGGGATCTGTGGATTTTTCAATCAGCACCGGCTCTATGAGCTTCTCCTCTGTTCGAGACGATCTGTCAGGTCGCTCCCTCCCTGCTCTGCCTTCCTGCAGTCTGTCAGATCCCGCTCCTTCTGTCTCCCTGCTCCGTCTGCAAAATCAGTGAACCCAACCACTCACCCGCACCCCAACCCTCAATGCACCCCCTGGCCTGAAAGCCAGCATGGGGTACCAGTTTCCTGGCACACAATGATCTCTCAATTTGAGGGGAAGTAATCCATTTAGCTTGTGCACGCAGCCTCCATTTTAGTGCCTTTATCACAACGCCCACCCCACCACCCCCTCCCGCCTGCCCTTGTTGCAGTGTCTCATGATTTTGCAGCCATGGGTTTTAAGAGGCATCAGGGCTGAAGTGATCAGCACACGGCTGGTTTAGTCTTTTCAGTCAGCCTCAGGAATAGGCCAGGTCAATTTCTGTAACATGCTCCAACATCTGCCAGATTGGATCGTTATTCTTGGAATGTGTATAATCTGCTCTAAACATGATATTCAAATTAGGGGTTGTTGAAGCACAATCACGGTGCAGATTTTTCATTTGACTTCTGCTCTGTTCTGCACTCTAAAAAGTGTATTTCAGCAGTAGTTGTAAAGGTGTAAAGTTTTGAGTCAGTTTCCTTCAGATTTCTGCTTTAGTGGAGGCAGTATACATTTGTGGAGTATATCAACTTGTTATTACATGTTGTTCCCTCAGTACACATGTAACCTGCTATTCTCATTTGAGGGAACCTGCATCAATTAGGTTTCCCGAGACGTGCGTCTGACGTCATGACGTCAGACCGCCTTCTCCAGAATTTTCTACCTGCGGTTGAGACGCCATTTTTCCCCCCGCCAGGAATCGAAGATACGACCAAAGACTGTTTATTTCTCTATCATCCTTGAAGGTAAGTCAACGTCGGCGATAGAATAAATAATTTAATATGGTAGATATAGAATGCTCCAACTGTATTGTTATGTTTGTTAGGTTTTTAGTAAATTGACTCAACCAAACCAACTAACGTTATCATTCGGTCTTGCTAATGTTAGCAAAATATAAATATGGACGTTGGTAGGTTGTTCTTAGACAGGTTTGCTGGCGGGACTCTCGGTTTAATGTCGTAACATTAGTTCAAAGATGTGTATTAATGCAGTCAGTGTGTTGGTGTTGGCTTACAGTTTTAGTTATTTATTTGCATTAGCACAATATGGCGGCTTGCCGTGATTACTTAAGCGCGCGGTGCGCGCATTTGAGTGTTGGTTCGCGTGCCTGTCGGCGGTCAGTTCATGAGGTCGGCAACGGGTGACGTTGTGGGTAACTTTGTGGTCCTTCTAGGAAGCTTACTGTCGCCTGCATTGTTTTCAGTGCATGAGACGGCGAGGAGGAGAGAAGAGTGGGTGCATGCATGCAGGTTTGTACATTGTGTGTTTAGGGGGGGGAGGGGCGGGGGGCTTCAAGGCAATCGGGGGCCGCCTTTCTTAGGCCGCTTCGCTCACCTCGGCTCCCAGGTCGACTTACGGTGTCACAATTTAAAACAAATCAGCTCGATGCCATGTGACACCGAGTCCGCAGTGTGCCCGACTGCGTGTGTGTGTGTTGGGGGGGGGGCGTTGGCGTTGTTGTGCCAGTGTGTTGCACCTGTGTTAGTTTGTGTCTGCTGCAGGCTCCTGTCTTCCCTGTCCTCAATTAAATCAGTTACCAGGTGGGCCAATGAGTAGCAGTGACAGTTTTATATTATATTTGTACACAAATCAAACTGGAATGAGAATTTCCTATTATTTAATATTAATTGATTTCTGTTTTTCTTTTTTTTTCATGACTGGCAGGGGCTACCTCAGGCCAGGACACAACTCATTTGGACTATAAGGTAAGCTGCACTGCTACAGACCAGGCTGAAATGTGGCTGTATGAAACTTACATGATTGTGTGTTTAAGTGTCAATAATAATAATAAGTTACAG